>CM070750.1:22497880-22720885 GCA_036346245.1 Bonia amplexicaulis | reverse complement strand
GACTAGTTGCAAAAGTGGATCATACAAATCAATAGAATTATGCTATTGAAAACCAGAAACACAAAATAAAGTTGCCTGAGAGAACTAGAAAAGAGTGGCACCTGAAAGATGATCCAGGAAATAAAGGATAAATGAATAGTAACAGCACAAAACATATGCTCATAAGTCAATGCAATGGCATTTTTGAGGGTGATTTTACCTTTTCATGAGTCTTATGAATCAACTCAAGTTGGTTTGTAGCAACAACCTGTACCATAAGCAAATAGCTTCAGTACAGAACAAACAACATACCAATAACACATATCAAGGGATGTTAATTCAAGTCATAGATTATTTTAGAATTTTCGGTTCAAGAATAAGTTGTTGCAAATTTCCTCAGATTGAACAAACTCAACAATAGTTCATCCGGATTTAGCAGTAGCAGGGAGCTTAAATGTCAGTTTCTAGTTTCTACTAGAAGAAAACTAGGATTGCCAACCATGTGATGTAGATATGCAATACAGAACTCAAACTGCACTTGCACACTAACCAAGCATCAAATCATCTCGAATGCAACTCAGGATTTTTTTTTACCTGTGTCAATACTGAAGCTCCCAAATAAAGACAAATGACCACCACTTGTAGGGGAAAACACTGGGAAACTTTTTGTGCGAATATTGAAGCTCACAAGTAAAGAAAAATGGCACTACCAAGGTAGGGGAAAACACTAGAAAAAATTTGATGCATGTTACTTTTGCAGTCACCACTTGCCATGACCGAAGTCGAAATGAACATTGTAAATTAATTCAGACAAAATCTGATCATGTAGTTGTTATGCTGTCTCAATAATAGAGAGAAAGTTTCTCCCAAATTAAATAGTATAGTGCATTTAAAACCAAACCAAAAAACTACACTTTATCGTACATTAAAAATCATCTCTGTCAGAAAATTTGGCAAATTCAGGCCACCAAGAGAAAGCGGTAACATACCTTGTTGAGATGCCCTCTTTCTAACCTCTGCCTTTTTGCAGCTTGGTAAGTGCAATCATTGGAGCTCATGGTACTTCTCACACTTCTCACTCCAACCGAATTTTTACCCCTGAAATCACAGGAAATTATTTTTCTGAGACCGAAAGCACAGGAAATTGATATCCACAGGGTATTCACAAACATGAAGACAGACAGGGTATTTGCAAACATGAAGACAGCATTTGTTTACCTTACATTTCCTAAAAATCAATGCAGGACAAAGGTAAAATAAAAAGGAAAGGTGGTGATGTCCAAGAAAAAATGAAGAGAAAGGTAATAAGAAAAAAGAGCTAGAACCACCTCCCATATACTGACATATACCACTATGGCCAGTGCTAACGACAACCTTTTAAGAATGTATGATTAATTTAATCAAGAACTACAGCTAAATAAACCAAATGAGAAGCAGACATATAAAATTGCAATTGTGGCAGGATAGATTTGAAATGCAAAATCAGTCGATGGCTCATAAAACCATCACAAAAATTATTTCCAATTTCCAATTCTTTTTATGCCAGCCCCAGAAAAATTTCAGAAAATCAGTTAGCATAAGGCATAACATTACATACTGCATGGCATTCTTCACTTCAATTTGCCTGTTTTGCCTCGCTAATTGACTAGCTGTAGGCTTCATCAACGTGGACCCCCTCGAGAAATTTCCCTTCATAATAGTTCGAGTGCCAGGTTTTCGTTCATTTTCTGATACTCCATAGCATGGTATCAATCCTATTTTACACAAAATAGACTAAAACAATTAATTTTCATAAAAGAAACTGGTAAAAAGGCAGAAGCATGGCAGGCTAAATAACATGGTCAATTTTGGTCAGAAGATAGTTTGAAAGTAGAGGAACCTGGTCAAGAATAAATTGGTAATTAATTCTTTCTCGCCAAACAAATAGTTTTGATGGTTTAGGAAAATAATTCCAGAATTATAGTTGAGTTCTATTTACATGGCTTATATTTTACATTTTTGTATGTTGCCAAGCTAAGCAGAAGTATGTTATGAAACAGGCTAATTTGTAGCTTCACCTAGAAAAGGGTTTAGCTTAACAGACCTTGGCATCATTTTTTGCATTCAAGGGAGTTCCTTGAGTTTTCTGCTAGTATGATTAAATGGTTCTAGAACGATGAACAGCATAGTGATCAAGTTGTTGGATATGCAATACTCAGGATTAACAGTATATGAAAATATAAATAGTAGCAAAAAAACTAGAACACAAACATTAATAAGAAACTTTAGCCTCATGAATATCTAGCATAATTTATATGTAGGTGACAGTTGAATGAAGAAACAAATCAACAGATTAGAAATGGAATAAAAAACATGCTTCAGAAAACCCAGTGCTAGCATTTAGCTTATCAGGACCTTCATTTGGTACGTGTGTCCGATGGATACTTTGCTCAGCACCACTGGAACATTCTTGTGAAGACTTAGAGCAATGCACATCATCTATATCTGCAATGCTTCTTAGGCTTTGCAACCCAAGATCTTCAGCCAACATCTTAGCAATTAAGGCTATAGAAACAGAAGAGAAAATGTTAGTGATATTAGCTAGACATCAAAGGACAATTAAAAGAAAAGATGGAAATTTGGAGGGTTCAAGAGCAAAATAAACTAATTAAGTAACACATAATGTTTCCATATAGATCAATTATCAACAAATATCACTACAGTACTTGCAGTATTGCACAGGTTTTACCAGTTTTACATCATTGAGTGTTTGCAGTAGCTCATATGAAAAGTTGGTTACTGGCTAGTGTTGCAACTATAAGTCCCCATACCAAGCAATAATGATAGTTTTATCCTCTTGCTAATTTGGTCGATATTAGAACTATGGCAAAACCAAAAAGATTTGTTTCAAATTAATATAAAAGGCTACAAGTTTTAACACAATCAACTGTTAGTCATATTTTTGTCCATCATATAGCAACCCAGGAAGATGTCTCACCTCCCCCACCGTTTTTTGTGCACCATGTAAACTTGAGCAATTCCAGAAATACTAGGAAAGTGTAGAAAAGCATAACTCTCCCATCTTACACAAGTTTTATCTACTATTCACTGTCAAAGTTTCCAGGTGCTTGCGCCCTGGCACATAAACACTCAATTACTTGCAACTAACCAAAGTTAGATGTAGTCACATGATCCAAACGCCTCTTAGCTGTGGATATCTATTCATAACTCATACTTCCCATCCGACACAGTACTGCAGACATATCAAGCAGCCACAGTCATCAAAGCCACCTAAAAGCCCATTGCGGTGCTGGCCCATCTATATTATTTTTTGCTGTGACACCTTAAGAGCATAGCATGCTTTCTGTAGCAACCAACTTCTCGAGCACATGAGCTTTCCTTACGAAGTTCTAAAACAAGGGCGTGTGAGTGATATGACCACATGCAAACTACGATCCCCTTTTTGACATTTCAGTGAATTGAGGAGAATTCCATAGCTCATTTCTTCTTTTCTCAGGATAATAAGCTAATATCGTTATGGCTGGCCATCAAGCTCTACAATTGTACATATCTACACCACTTAAAACAATTAGAAACAGGGAAATCACCGACCAAAACGCATCCAATATCCATCTGAAGTGATCAATACTAACCCAGATTGACGCCGTTTGACCATTATAGTCCAATATCGACAAAAACCCTAACATTTTACAATTTCCTGAAGCATGCTGGTTTGACAATGTCGACAAATGCATCTTCTTCGCACCATAATTGAACCAGGTGCGCAGAAAATTTTTACAAATGCCTGTGCATTCTGTGCCTAGAAGTACCACTAAATTCGGTCTCCGAAACTATCTGCGATCAGTCATGCACGGCCACACGGGAGAACACAATAAATGCTAAGGATTAATACAAAAATCTCACGGAATGGTGACGTGATTCCACTCCCTAAATTCATCAAACTTACCCAACCAACCTCTAACACGAAAAAACAGGAAGGCTCAAACGGCAACGAGTACTCCCATTCCCGAATCAGCCCTCCATGCAGAAAACAAACCGAGAAATTTCGAGGCGAGGGATGGAGGGGCACGCACGAGAGGGCGGGTAGCTGGGGGCGGAGGCAAACCACAGCTGCGCCGCCGCCGCCTCCACCGGCGACTCCTCCTGGGCAAGGTCGAACCACCTGGGCGCGTCGAACTCGTACTCCAGGTCGACCTCGAACCACCTCACCTCCATCACCATCACCCCCTCCCCTTCCCCCTCCTCAGCATCTTGCTCCTCGAAGCCCCCGTCGCCCCCACCGCCGCCGGAGGAGGGGGAGGAGACGTCGCGCATCTCTTCGTCGTCGCCGTCCATGGCGCGGTGGGTCCGGCAGGGCTAGGGTTTGCACCGGGGGAGGGGTGGGGCAGGGCGGATCGGACGGAGGCGGTGGTGGGGTATTTAAAGGTGGCCGGAGAAGAGGGGGCGGAAGGCTGAGGAAATTTGAAATGCGGGGTCGGGACGGGAGGACCTCGCCCAGTGCCGGGTTTGACCCTGGTATCATTCGCACACAGCCCTCTCGATTTGCTGGTTTTTAATTTTTTAGGTTTGTTCCTTTCAACTTCTAAAAATTACTTTCCAATTTTTCTATAGTAACTACTTTTAAACGGATTATCTTTTCAAGATATGATCTACTAATTAATTGTAGTATATGTTATATTGACTTCATTTATATTGGCAAAAACCGCACGTGAGTTTCTGTTACTTTGTAATCTCTTGCACCAACGCCTAAAATCACAAGCCGCAGCTAAAAGCTATAAGCTTCAGCAAAAAAATAGGCTCATTATCACATGGTATACCATCTGAGGCATCCCGACATATCTCTCCTTGTTGATGCTCCCTCTCCCCTCCCACTCTTTTCTTCCGAACCAGCGTCGCCACTTCCCTCCCTTCTCTTCTCGGGTGCCAAAGTAGCTCCGCACATCTCCTTCACCTCCTCTGCCCCTTCCTCCATCACTAGCGACCGGCGGTGACCTCGCCGCCTAGCTACACCATCACCTCCCCCTCTTCCGTTGCTACCATCCTGCCCAACCTAGTATTTAGTGTGCCGCCGTCGCCATGTCTCCCTCCATCGCCGTCCACCATCAGACCATCGCCTCCTCGGCCTCCCTCTACGTTCATAGGTCCGTGATGAACCCGTCGTCAATAGATCCGAAATCGGAGGTGAAGGAGGAGGGGAGGGTGGTGCTGGAGTTGAAGAAAGAGGTGGAGAGGTGACGTCGGAGTTGAAGGAGGAGGATAGCACCGGCGGATCCCTTTGATTTTGGCTTAAACGGTATACCGTGCGTAAATTTTTCTCTTTTATTACTATACCAAACTTTTTTAAGAGAAATACTATGGAACAATATATCGTTCTAACGGTATAGGTCCTAGTCATCCAATCCCCTGCACATATCATAAGTCTACGTCTCCCTCACACCCCTCTATCTTTTCTTTCTATATCTCTCGTATCCCTCCCTCCTTGTATATCTCTCTCTCCTACGTCCAATCGCGGAGCACAGATGGTGAGCCAACGGACGCAAGAGGCCATTCCCCTCCACCTTCACTTTTGGCGCCGCCCCTCCACCTTCTCCTTCAACTCTGATACTGCCCTCCACCTCCTCCTTTAACTCCGATGCTACCCCCTCCTCCTTCACATATGGCTCTAGATCTGGCGTGGGTGATGATGCAGTGCTTAACCTCCGGCTTTGTATCTGGCGGCAGGGTGGTTTGGGATGGTCGGATCCAGTGGCGGCGCGGCTTTGGATGGCCGGATCCAGCAGTAGCGTAGCTTGGGGGCTCAGCGACATGTGGTGCGGAGCTAAGGGGGTAGAGAGATGGATGCTCGACGCGAAGCTCAAGCACAAATTTGGTGGTAACGGTAGTGGGGCGGGAGCCGAAGAAGACGGTGCGTCAACGATGAACGATGTTGGACAACTCTGTGGCAACATAGTAGTGTCTTTGTAGTCAGGTGAGCTCACTGGAAATAGCTAAAACTTTTTGAAAATTTTTGAAACTTTGGTTAAAGCTTATTGAAATTTTTTAAAAATTTTGATTGAAACTTGTTAAAACTCTTTGGGTGAGACTCATTGAAACTTGAGTTTTAAAATCTAAAATTCATTGAAACTTTGGATTGGAATCTTCTAGAACGCACAAAACTCACTTAAACATAAAATTTTCAAATGTTTTTTTTTGAAATTTGTTGAAATTACATGAAATTTATTGCTATACAGTTGTAACCGTATATGTTGTGTAGTTGCTTCCTTTTAAAAACAAGTACTGAACCAATCTGATGGGATGGACAAGGACTTTTGCAATATCATATCATATCATGCACAGTGCTTTTGTTGGTAGCTCTACCCTATACTGTTGCCAGAAACATCGCCAGTTACGAGGAGTTATTGTGTTCTGGTGAGGTTGGTCTTATCTTACTCTTCTAGGGATAGCATTTAGAAGTCTCTCTGAAACCATCCGTATCGCTACAAATAAGGGCTAGATGTGATACAGATGGTAGTTAATCAGTTAAACAGATGCTTTGTACAAGTTGATTGAGATACTGTGCCCCGACGCTTTCTGATCAATATTCCTTCGAGAGGGAATACACTCCAAAACATTGCTCGTAATTTCATGTTCTCATTAGGTGTAAGTCAAATCACAACACGCTAGCCTCTGCACTATGCACATGATCTGTCTAGGAGAAAAAGGCCTTATCCATTCTTTTCGGGTGATTTTTGACTTTGATTTCTATCAGTTGATATTATTTATCAGATCTACTAGCCTGCAGTTAAAAGCTATCACCCGTATCGTATCTCAAAAGAATGGGGCTCCTATTCTTTTGGTCTTTTGGCTTTTCCAAAAGTTAGAACAAATAAGGTGTTTTTTAAAATAGATTTTCTAAATAACTTTTCAAGTTTAATGTCATATGCACCGTTAACATTAACGTCTCTATCATTCGCTATCATTTTAAAAAATAGCTACTGCTAAAAAAAATGGGCAGTCTCACCAACAAGAGATACAGCAACAAAGCTAGTGACAAGTATTTGACAATTTCAGCGCGCACTAGGGTGCTGCATGCAAAGTTGCGTATATTACTTGGAGCTGTTTAGGGACCTCGCTCCCACGTAATCGCAAGAAGCCATTTCCGGCTCCGGGTTTGCCCGAGCTCGAGACAGACAAGGGCATTGCATGGAGGTGGCGCAGCAGGGGCATAACCGTACTTTCCAGTGCCCGTCTCCGCCTCGGAAGACGCGCGTAGGAATCCGATGTGAGCAGCACTTGTCGGGTTCTATTGTACTGCCCGCACGCGCAGAAGCGGCCGAATCAAAATCACTTTGGTACTATTGTACCATATTTATAAAAATAACAATATGACAACTATATTGATAAAAATATTATTTTTGTTGTCAGCGACAGGTGCCTGTCGGCCGTCCAGCCTGTCATCTAGAGAGCAGACGGTGGCAAGCTTGTCGCCCAGGGCGGCAGGTAATTAGGCTGACTAATTAGCCAGTCTAATTATTTGCTTAATTTTTTTCTATTTAGTATTTGTTTGAATTTTTAAATATATCAAATGAGCTCAAACAATTACAAAAATTTATGTACAGTCTTCTGAAACAACGTTTCTCGCAGTATAATTTTTGAGAAATTTTATCCATAGCGAATGTTGCTTAAAAATTTATACAATTTCGATATTTTTACGGGTTTTTACATATAGCAAACGAGCTCCAAAAATTACGAAATCTTATGTGAAGCATTTTGATGCACTAATAATTATTCTATTTTTTTAGAAATTTTATACGGTCCGAATTAGTCACGTTTGTTCGTATTAACTTAATCATGAACTTAACGATCGTAACGCTTGTTTTGAAGTGTCATGTGTCAGATAATCATGGTATATATTATTTGCGGCTATCCGGTTCCGGCACTATCGTCGGCAGGTGCGAGGTGTTCTGCGACCATGCGCCCAAGACGGCGGAGAACGTTTTGGCGCTGTGCGCGAGCGGCTACTACGACGGCACGGTCTTCCACCGCAACATCAAGGGTTTCATGATGCAGGGTGGTGCCTCCATCTGGGGCAGCAAGTCCGCCGACGAGTTCAGGGAGTCGTTCAAGCACAACGCCCGGGGGATCATGTCCATGGACATCAGCGGGCCCAACACCAACGGCAACCAGTTCTTCGAGGGTGTTTGGCAGGTCACAAGCCGGTCGGCTTTTGGCAGCTGTTACAGTACCTAACTTTTAAACGAAGTATTTTCTTAAAACGGGATCTACAAGTTAAACATAGTACACGTTAAAAGCTTAACATCTGTATCAGCCAAAATCGCAAGTGAGTATCGATCTCTCCATAATCTGTACCATAAACAGCCAAAATTCAAAATTTTCAGCCAAAAATCATAAACTGCAGTAAAAAAGAACAGACCTTCATCACCTACGCCAAGCAGCCGCACCTCAACGGCCACTACACCGTCTTCGCCAAGGTCATCCACGGCTTCGAGGTCCTCGACCTCATGGAGAAGACGCCCACGGGGCCCGGGGACCGCCCGCTCGGCGAGATCCGGCTCAACCGTGTCACCATCCATGCCAACCCTCTCGCCGGATCTTGGCTGGTAATTGCTCATGCGGGCCTCTATTCTTGTTCTTGGAGGTGGTTGGCTAATCTAGGAACTGGAACTCTATGCTTCTGTAATCTGAGCTATGGATCTGATCTTACCTACCTGAAATCCTGAAAGTTGCTGCAAGAACATGTTAGTACACTGGTGTAATAACTGATGCTGCAAGTGTTTGGTTGCTTACTGACTTGTGATTGTTCATGTATTCTACTGGTCTTGTCTGGGAGGAGTTTCCCTCGAGTTAAAGCCACATTTGACACTGTTTTATATTATATTTACAAAAATAGTGATATACACATTTTATTGATAAAAATGTTATTTCTGCTGTCCGGTGGGCGAACGACATCGTCTAATTTTTTTTCCTGTTTGAATTTTAGATATATTAAATTAGCTTAAAAATTACAAAAATTTATGTACACCCTCCAGACATAACGTACCTCGTAGTGTAAATTTTGGGTAATTTTATCCATTGCGAATGTTGTTAAAAAATTCATAAAATTTTGATATTTTTACAAGTTTTTGCATATAGTAAACGAGCTTCAAAAATCACGAAATTTTATGTAAAGTCTTTCGACATAGTCATAGTTATTGTGTAATTTTTTAGAAATTTTATGTGGTCCAAATTTTTATTCACCTGCTGCCCTCTCATCAAACGACATGTGTAATTAAGCCGGCTAATTATTCACCTGCCGCCCCTCACCAAACGGCAGGCTGTCTGCCGTCTGGTGAGGGGGCGGCAGGCGCTTGCCGCCGGCGGCCGCGCCGTCTGTCGCCCGCCCACCGGACGGCAGAAGCGACATTTTTGTCTATACGATGCGCATACAACTATTTTTATAAATACGATGTAAAATAGTACCAAATGTTGCTTTAACTGGGTTCTCTCAGCTATGGATATTATGATCATCTACCTCAATGTTATTGCAAGGACATAATAGTGAATGTTTGCTTAGTGCTTGCTGTCTGCAGACTTGGCATTTGCCCGTTTCTGACTTCTAAATTGTAATGCGAATTGTCATGATTTTTACCGTGTAATTGTCTATGCTGTTGTGGACCAACTGTGCAGTGTTGGTTCTCCATGACATGATTTAGCCATTGCTACTTCTCATTACAAGATAACAGAAATCTTGTAGGAAATTAGAGGATCTAGGCAGTTTGCTACAAGATTTCTATGAAATTCGCGTTCCAAACAGGCCTGCCGGTGCCGGAGAAGGTTTCGGTGTGCAATGGCCAAATGGCCTGAGAATTTCTTGCAAACAGTTTTTAAGAACGCTAGTGCAACAGCTCAGCAAGCAGCCTACCAAACGAGCAACAAAATGTTTCGACATGAACATCGCCTTACGTTCACGGAAGCTTCAGATTCGATCATACCAAATGATTGAAGCGGCAGTTGATTCCTTGGTAGACAAAACTGATGGGAGAAGTAGAACGGGAAAAGCATTAGCCATGCTCTTGAATAGGAACGCTCTGAACAGAACGCTAATAGCAATAGGCCTCCCACTTAAATCCGGCTGTCAAAATATACAACCATCTCACGCTGAAGCGAATACCTGGGGGCTACAGTTACATTTCTATTCCCGTGGGCTGCAGCATTCCAGCGCCACACGCACGGTTCAGAGTTCAGAAAGGGAGAACCTACAGCACCGTGAACACAAAACTCCACCTACATCCACTAGAAACCAATAGCGTTACGAAGATGGCACCCGGTATGGCTTTAGGGAATGCAGGAGAAGCAACCTTTGCCTGATCTCCTCCCTTTCCAGCTTGAATCGAGCATCATCAATGGTTGTGGAGCTACCGGATGGTGATGTACCGGTTTGTGCCATGCTTAGCCCAGTGGTCCTTGAGGTCCACCGGCGTCGAGAGATCATGGCCTTCAGCCGCTAGCCGGCTGAGCAGCTTTGTGAATGCACCCCCGCTCATCTTCCTTCCCCCCATGCGTGCGTGGCGCTTGTTGGGCATCACTGGGAGTGGGTACATGGAAATGCTCATGGTGCAGCAGGACGACTGCCACCCGCCATTCCCCCACTTGTAGCATTGACGGAGCTTCCCTGTGCACGAGCAGACGGGTGCAGGCATTGTCGACTCATCGAATGTGACCTGGTTCAGACCAAGGTCTTGGTCCTTCCACTCGTTCTTCATCACAGAGACACGGGCTGAATCTTCCCCTCCACCAGACATTCCGACATTCTTCCAATCGCCAGTGGCTTTCTTGGTTTTCCGGAGCACACCTGATGGCTTCTTCAATGGAGAGGCTTCGCGATTATTTTTCTTTGGCCTCTTTGCCTTTCCAATATTTCCCAGAGCTGTTGAGATGGGGTATGCTTCCGATATGTGCATTTCTCGCACATGATCATATGAAGAATCCGCCAGTTGCAGTGGCGATGATTGAACATTAGAAAGCTGGTCATGATGGTGGATGTTCTTTGTTCCGCTGAGAGATCCTTGGGGAAATCCATCCCCATTATTCACATTCAATCCGTTTGTACGGGCCAGCTCAAGAGCAGCGAGGGCATTGTCTCGTTCCACAACTGCAGCATTCCGTTCAGCCATGGCAGCATCCCGCTGGGCAAACGCCATATCTCGCTCAGCTATGGCAGCTTTCTTCTCAGCCAGAGCATGGTCTCTTTCTCGGATGGCACTGTCCCTCCCATTCATCAGAGCCAGGAGATTCATACTGTGGTGGTCCTTCAGCTGCCTTTGAGGCATCATCCACTGAAACATAGGGCAGATACCATAAGATCCACATTCTTTCAGAGAGCAATCCTATATAGTAAAGAGGTACCTTCAGAAAAAAAAATGTTTTCCATGCATAGTGGTAGACTGGTAGCTACAATTTTGGTGTTTGTGATATATGTTGAAAAGCAGTACATGTACAGTTCAACACAGCACATTTCTACAACATTTTTAGGGTTTTCAATACATGTTAATACAACTATTGGGCTTAACAGAGAGTGTTCCATAGCTTCTACCAATTATTAGGCTTGGTTATTACAATCCCATCACTTGCTGGATAGCTACATAGCACGAGAAAACAAAGAGCAGAAAAGAGCAAAAGAGGCTTCCGGTTTTTATTGTCTTAGAATAACAGTCACCTGGAACAGGAAAAATTTCCCAAATTCAGCTTGGGCATTCCCCATTTAGAAGAACTTTAGGCACAGTATGGGCATTACCAAGGAAACAACAAGTCATGGGCAACACATGTTGCCCTGCATACTTAACTAGCAAGTGACAATCTCTATACAATGAATTTTAATTATTATAGTTATGAAGTTATATCTACAGCACTAAGACCATCTGGAGCACTGTAGGTGTGGGGGGATATAATAGTGAGACAGAAGTTGCTAGACAAAGTCTATCTAGACAATTATAATGCTCGCAGGTTCGATATTTCCCTCATCTTGAAGATCGTGGTATCAAGAGAACCACATGATTGCATCCACGATAATACATTCTGACAAGAAAAACAGCACATCCACCACAGGTTTCAACACAGTATGTTCACAATAATAGAACAAATATGAACAGTATAGAAACTGTCAAGGCCGATTGATTATGTTGCTCCAAAACAACTTGCTAGTCAAAATTCAAAAACCCTCAATAGATCTAAGAATTGCAAGTCTTTCACTTTTCTTTCCAAAAAAAGAAACAAAGTGAACTAAATACACTATCATAAAAAAAAAACTAGCCCATTTAGAATCTTGACTGCGCATATTTACATTTTAGCTAATGTTGCTATAGGGTTTTTGTACTTCATTTTGTGGACACCATTTGTCATGAGTACTATAAAGCTGGACAGCTGGTATCACCAGCCTTTATCTTTGCCTGTTCTTGCATCAGACTTTTAGCTTTCTAATCAAGCAAGGCCAATGTGACTTTGATCTAAAAAAAGCATATGCACATTTCAGGTACTCATCTTCAGCATATGATCCGGTCAAACATCCTTAATGAAGGTTTCTTACAGAACAATGTTCACTGGGGAAAAATTTGAATAAATGTTTCGTGCCATATTTAGTTGTGCAGTGTATCTTTTACGTATCAAAGCAACATGTATAAATCTAAAACCATGCTTAAGAATCCTTCATGATGAATTACACAAACCTGACTATGAACTGCTTTATATTGGTCCGGCCTTTGCCTCCCATTTTCTCTGTGTCCAACGTTGTCCATTATTACATTTGCTTGCAGCCAGAAAAATAGCGCAACTATGAAATCATCTGCAAAATAAGAAGAGGCACAAAAAATCAATGGTACAGCAAATGATATTCCAGGGAAAGTATGTGCTAAAGAGTAAGCTAGCTATTGTTGCTAGCCTGAAGCTCTAGAGAGATCCCGAATAGTGGGATGGAGAGGAAAGTGAAAAGGGGAAGTAGTATAGACTATAGAGCAGAAAGGAATGCCTTTCTCAGCCAAGACATTTAGCAGTTTCAAACTGAGAAAAACATGGGAAGAAAAGGCATCAGTAAAACTGGGGAATGAGGAGTAGCTACACGCCTATGCATGCATGAGTGCAGTAATCACCAAGGCATATTTTGCTTAACGAGCAGACAACTAGTCAGTTATTATCTATCCAAAAGCATTAGAAGAGGAATATTTATTCATTGTCTGAACCAAAGCTGCAAAATGGATTCCCAAAACCTCAGACCCAAAAATAACAAATAATTTTGCACCTGAACACACTAGTACCTCACCTCTTGGCTCTATCTGTTTCCTACTTTTCACCCCCAAGGTATGATCAAATGCATACAGTACATAGTTCTTGGAACAGTCGCATGGCAGGCAATCTATTGTTCTCTTCTCTACCAAGTTTTTTATCATTAATGCTCACCAAGAATTTTGAGGCTTAACAAGGTAGCATGGCATATGCAGAAACAAAATTGACTATACTAGAATGCAAAATTGCGATTCATACTTCTCCCCTGAAGGCATAGGAGCTTCTCGCATACTTATTCCTACAATTAACTGATTTCATGTCGCAACACACAAATTGTTTCAGCATGCATGTATTTTAGGTGTGCAAACAACTGAAGAGTAGCTAGGCTAAATATCTGTCAGTTCAGTGGTCACTAAGCCGCTGCCTGATTGACCAACTATGAGGGGATAATAAACCAGTTATCATCCTTCCAAACAATTGGTGAGGATGAGTTATTGATATGACCCTTAAATCCGGTGCTCAAATAGCCAAAACAAAACCTCGCAAACACATTGGTCAAAACCTCATTGACTCAAACCACACATAATATTCCAACTGAAACCCGTACTCCCTCAGTCCCGCAATATAACCTGATTCCACCCACTTGAAGCAACAGCGCTTCAAACACTCAAAATGTCTCAATGCGCATGCGGGATTCACGCCACCAAATGATCGCATCAAGCACGAACATTACTACCAGTTCGTCATCCAAATACGCACACATGCGCATGCGTACACAACCCCGGAAGCAAACCAACTTGGGCGCACGCCCCCTTGGCACTTGCCCCCAATTGATTAGACCAGGATTTTCAAAACAGATGCGGAAAAAACACAGGAACTCAAATCGGAACCGCTAAACCCTAGATCACCCACTCACCGAGCAACACCACCACCAAAACCCGCGCGGGTTCGCAGGGTGAATCCCCTAATCCGCCACACTAATCCAATGCAGCCTCTCTCTCGCACAGACAAATTTGGGGGAAACAACTCCTAGTGTTACCATACACTATAAGCAGCCGAGAGAGAGAGTGGAGAGTTACCATGCACTATCAGCAGCAGCTCCCTCCCCTTCTAGAGGCTTTCATGCGGGGAGGAGAGGTGAGGCCCGCGCGCCAGCGGGATGGGATGGGGGAACCCGCCGGCGAGGAGCCACGGCCAACGACGGGCGAACGGAAGGAGGCAGCGGCGGCGGCGGAGGCGGAGGCGACGTAGGGGTCAAAGCTAGTCGTCACCACCACCAACGTTTCTCTGACTTCGTTCTTTTGCTGGTGGGGGTTGGTAAGCAGCAGCAGCGGTGTGGAGGGGCCCTGCAGCCATTTGCGTCGGAACCAGTTCAAAGTGCAGAGGAATCCTCACTGTGCGAGTACAGTTCATAGATTTCTTCTATATTAGAGTAAATAGATTAAATATAAATAAATTATAAAAAAATACAAGAATTGCACATAAGAGATGAGAGAGAACTTCTTCTTTCTTTATTACTTTCTTATCTCAAAGTACAATATATGACAATAGAGTCCCCCTATTTATAGACTAATAGGGAGGTTATCCACCAATAGGCTGGACCTGTATGCCCAGGCACAGATTTCTCAACACTCTCCTTTGGGTACCCATCCGATATGATCATGTCTCATCAAAACTTCGTAAAAACCTAATAGGAAAAATTTGGAGAAATAGTATATGATACATGTAATGTTGTGTTGCACGAATTGCCTCGTTAAAAAACTTGGCCAAGAAACTTCAGAAAAAATTGTCAAGAAAAGAAGAGTACAATGCACCTAACTTCATTCAATCTACATGATTTATTCTTTGGGTACTCAATCTTCATGATCAAGTTTTGATATCAAACTCATGAAGAGTCTCCCCAAAATTATGCACTTCACTAAGTCTCATCATTCCAATTTTATGTACACATCTTTCAAAATTAGATACTGCAAGTGACTTAGTGAATAAATATGCAAGATTTTCATATGACTTAATATGCAATATCTTAATTTCGTCCATCTTTTACAATTCATGAGCATAGAAGAATTTAGAATTGATATGATTTGTAAGATGACTCTTCACATACCTCATCTGCACTTGTGCAATACAAGCTATATTATCTTCATAGATAATTGTGGGAGCTTGTATGATATTCAATCCACATAACTGCTGGATGTGGTGAATCATTTGTCGAAGTCACGCACATAGAGTGTGGTGATATTCAATCCACATGAATGCTGGATGTGCATGATAGAGTGTGGGCTGGTTTTGTGATTGCTCGATGAGGAATTGATATTGACACTGATACACACACATAGATACACACACATATATATACACACACACACACATACATACACACACATATATATACATACATACACACATATATATACATACACACACACATATATATATATAAGTGTTTCATGCACTTATGTGCCTAGGCACCCACATCAATATCTGTTGATGTGCTTTGAGATTTATGACATTTGACGTGGATATCTTCACATACCCATAAAAAACTATATTTGAGATATCAAACTCCCAAAAAACTAAATTTAACTTCAGTTTAATTAGTTTAAGCTACTTTCATGGTATATATTCACTGCAGTCATATTAAATTCAAAAGTAGTTCAAACTAATTTGAACTGAGTTCAAAACTCTTACCATAAAATATATCAAGGGTATAAAACATTTTGCATACCTAAACTCTAGAAAAATTATCATACACGTGTATCGGATGGTTCTTGATGTGGTACCTTACGTAATTTTTCTATATATATAGGAGGCCTCTTTTCTACACCCGGGTGTAATTACCCCCTATATCGTATCTCACAACGTAAGGAGTATCTCGCGTAATAGAGGGTATGTACATATAGTATATGAGTATTTAAGACCATCTAGGTGGTATGAACAATTTTTCAGAGGTAGTATGTATATTTTTTTAGACATACTTCTTTTTATATACATATATGAAGGTATTTACAAAATACGTTAAAAACTGTGGACTCCTTTGTAATTTTTTCATGTGATTCGCATTGGACTATCTTATAATTAGTATACGAGTATACCTAAAGTGATAAAGGAGTATCTCAAGTTTTGTTTAGGTGGTATATTAGAGGTGGGTGTAACTACACCCGGGTGTAGAATGTATTTTTCCTATATAGGAAGCCTCTTTTCTACACCCGGGTGTAGTTACACCCTATATCGTATCTCGCAATGTAGGGAGTATCTCGCGTAACGGAGGGTATGTACGTGTAGTATACAAGTATTTAAGACCATCTAGGTGGTATGAACAATTTTTCAGAAGTGGTATATACATTTTTTTCGATATACTCCTTTTTATGCGCGTATATAAGGGTATTTACAAAATACGCTAAAAACTATGAACTACTTTACAAGTTTTTCGTGTGGTTCACATTGGAGTATCTTATAATTAGTATACAAATGTTCCTAAAGTGATAAAGGAGTATTTCAAGTTTGTTTAGGTGGTATATTAGAGGTGGGTGTAACTACACCCGGTGTAGAATGTATTTTCCTATATATATATATATATATATATATATATATATATATATATATATATATATATATATATATATATATATATATATATATATATATATGACATTGAGCATAGACCGATCTTGAGCTGTTAGATTACTCGTAATTTTCATTCTCGAATAGTTGAATCATTTTGTGATACTTGCTATCATCTGTAGCATTTACTTTCGGTTAACTATGATTAGTCTCCAGTCTTTGTATTTGATTACTGATATAGGTATATAGCTTCAATCTATGAGTTCTTTCAGTCGGCTAATAGATTGATGATGATACTACTTTATTAACATACATGGCAATATAATCTTTGATGATTTAGTTTCTTTTTAAGATAGCAAGTCTTTATTGAGCTCAAAATCTTATCTAATATTATCATATATATTTGATTCCATAAGAAAATCAGTTCAAAGACGGCTAAGATTATAATGTTATGCAACTAGCATTTTTAAGAGCAATATTCAAACTCTTCCTAACATACTAAATTTGGTCATACATGTTATATTATTTTTATATATATATACACCCGTAATATTTACAACACAAATCAAATACTTTAAAAAGACTTGTCACCTTTAAGGCATTTCAAAAACAGAAGAAAAATAACTGGTCCGTTCTCTCGACTGATCTAGCAGATTCAGTCCATCCGTTCCCCACCAAAATCAGCACACGAGAGCAGAACATCAGAGCATGATCACACGACAAAGATGAGTGCTACTCCATCCGTGCAAAGCTCCATCTTGTCAACATACTCGTACAAGTCTTACGAACCAAACCAAAAACTAGCTGAAAAAAGGGTAAGCGCCCTTATTGCCACGACCACAGGTGGTACTGTATTCACAACACACACAGCGAATCACAGCGCTCGATCGATCAGACGACGACGACGACCATACCACTCGTGCTAGTACTGGTAAGCACCAGACACTGAGCTATACAGGGATACATGGCACGCACGCACGCCAAGACGGCATCAGGCGCTGGCCTTGTTGGCCGCCACGGCTGTGCGGATCGACCTGGGCTGCTTCGGCTTCGCCGGCGCCGGCGCCGCCTTCTTCGCCCTCTTCGCGCGCGCCGGGCGGGCCGGCGCCACCGCCTTCTTCGCCTCCTTCGGCGCCGACGGCTTCTTGGCGGACCGCCTCCTCTTGGCCTTGGCTGCCGCCTCCGCCGCCGCCTTCTTCTCCTCGGCCGCGGAGAGCTTGAACGAGGCCTTGACCTTGATGAGCCTGCCCTTGGCGGCGAAGTTCCGCAGCTGCACGGCCAGCACCTTGCGGTAGTTGGCCGGGAGCACCTCCTTGTGCTGCTCCCCCATGAACTTGGCGATCGCGTACGGGCTCGACCCCGACTTGCCGTCCAGCGCCAGGATCGCCTCCTTGATCATCTGATCACACCCACCACGAGAGATCACACAAACTCTCCGTTAGAATCCAACGCAAACTCATGAATCGATGATACCAAGACAATCTAGAGTCTTTTCCTCACCTCGAAGTAGGGAGGGTGGTGCGGCCCGGCCGACCTGGGCTTCCTGCTCCTCGGCTTCCTCGCCTTCTTGGCCTTGTCACCCTCCTCTGGCTTCGGCGCCTCCTCCGCCGTCCCCTCCCCTGCAGCCACCGCCTCCTCGACCTTCTCCGGCACCGCCGGCGCCTCGACGGCGCCAGCCGCCGCAACTTCCTCCGTCGCGGTCGCCATGAAAGGAAACAGCTTGAAAAGTAAGCGCAAGAGGATGTGGCGCGACGAGGTGCGGCGTTGAGGCGCGCGGTTTATACTGGCGAGCGGGGCGCTCCCATTGGCCGGACGCCTCCACCCGCGGATCGGCATCCACGGAGGTGAAATCCCATGCGTACACGTGTCCGCGCCGCGCGCCTTCCGGGAGCTTCTGGACTTCGCCGCCGCTGCGCTGCTTCGGGGTGTGTTTCTCCGGGTGTTTCTGGACGGGCGAATTCGCCGCCGATTTCGGGGGTGCAGATTTGGCGTTTCGTCTGGGAATTCGGGTTCGAATTGAAATTGGGAGTGCGATGCGCGCTGGGGAATTGGAAATTTGTGGAATGGTCCTGGTTCCGGCCAGAATTTTAGGGGGTTTGTGAGCTGGCGTGTGCTTGTGTGTGCTTTTGCTTGGGGTTTGACGTTTTCTTAGGGCTTTATATTTGTTGAGCAACAGTTCGTTTCGTCATCATGCATCGCTAAAAGGTTAAGACTGAGGCCTGTTTTTTCATCCGAATGACGGCTTTTAACTTTTGCTACAGTATCTAACTTTTAAACGGAGTATTTTTTTAAGATGAAGTTTACAAGTTAAACGATGTACATGTTAAAAGCCCAACATCTGTACCATCCAAGATCGCACGTGAGTATCTCTCCATAATCTGTACTATAAACAGCTAAAATTCAAAATTTTCAACCAAAAACCATAAGCCGCTGCCAAACAGCCACTGAATTACTGAAACATATGTTGAGTACGCCAACATAAGTACAGTGTTATCGATAGTGGTCGTCGTTTCCGTTATCGATATATCCATGAAACTATCGTCCCATAGATTTTTATTGTGCTTTTGTAAAATGATGGACCATGCTTAATATTTTGAACGAATGCTTATTATTTTGGTAAGTTACGGTCCATTACTCCATATTTTGGTAATCATGTAATGTTTGCAAACAGCAGGAGCTGTGCGGAGGGCAGCTGGGCCCAACAGGTAACTGGAAATGACAAGTGGGCCCAGGAAGGAGGTACGTAGAAATATGGGTGGGCCCAGCGTAACAAGTTAGGTACATGTCAGCTATTTATAAAGCATGTGCCACGTAGGATTTTGGATGGCACGTACGAGAACTAGTATTTAATAGATGATTTATAGCTAAGTATATAAATAACATATTAATTATAGAAGACTATTATAGCTAACTATAAAAGTCTACACTATTATACGTGTCTTTATGCAGGAACCGAATGAGAGCTGGACCCAGCAGGTAGCTAGGTAATGACAAATGGGCCCGGCAAAGAGCTGGAGATAGGTGGGTCCAGCAACTGGACAAGTTTTGGCCCTGGTTAAAGGATTATTTTACTTCTTGCCTGAAATAAAATACAAATTTAGTGCTAATGTTAGGAACTTAAAAAGGAAGAGAAATGTTAGAATCACACATATCGAATGTAGGCGATTATTTGAATAGATTAATACGAAGATCAATGTCAAATATCTAACAAAAAAGATATCAAGTGTCATAGGCAAAAACAAAACGGTAATTATCAGTCTCCATTTCTCACCAGCATTTCAAATAGGGCCTTAACAGTTTTGGCGAAAACTCTTGTATGTTTTCTTTACGACTCCATCCAAAATCACTACCGGAGATGTTTAATATTCATCCATGCATAAATCTTAATGAAAAAATAAACACTTGTACGTTTGTTTAGAACTGTTCACATAATTATCACTATAGCTATCTTTTAAAATTTAGCTCCAAAATATTTATTTTTGTAAATCTAGTCCTCTCTATGGACCTGTCATGCCCCTCTGCGCGGCAGTAGGCCAACCGGATGTGAAGGCTTTATTTAGTGTTTCAATTAGTGATAATCAAGATAGAAGGAAGAAGCGGAAGAGAGAAGATCGGCGTAATCAAGATAGAGAAATAAGATTAAGCGGTGATTATTAGAGTTAACAATTTTGTTTAGTCGTATTCGAGTCGGTTTTGTCATGGTCGTAGCCGTGTACGAGTTTGTTTCAGTGTACGAGTCAGTTTTTAAGTCCATGTCGTAGTTATCTCCGTACGGTAATCGTTGTGTTGGATTTAAACGACAAATCCATGTAAGAGAACAGGAAACGATCGGGGTGATCAAAATGAGAGGAATCAAAATAAAGTAAGCGAAATGATTTGGCTCTCGAAAAAATATCAAGCTCGACGTTACCATAATCGTGAAACAAGTTATGATCACAACGAGCGGAGATGTCCGTAGGAACAGAAGATATAATTATAAATAAGTTACGATCATGATTACGTAGCAAAAAACCGTGATCATAAATAAGTTATGACCAGTCATAGAGCAAAAGACATGATCGAAGCACACAAAAAATGGTAACTGCTACGTAATCGTAAACCGCAACAACCTTTTTCACAAAAACAACTCATTTTAAATTCGCCTTAAAAAGTTTTTTAACATAAATATACTTCGAAGGTATTTCTCAAATATCATAATTTTATTAAATTTTACAAATGTACTACGATAGTAGTTAGTGGTATTCTAAAAATGGTGCCGTTGTCGTGGGAGTACCCTACTATTACGGCTCCGCATCCTGAGATGACGAACTGCAAAGCATTTCGCAGTCACAGATGCTGCCGTCTGTAGCACGCTAGTAAAGATACGCGGACGGCCGCAAGAGCAAACACGCAACGACCAAGCACAAAGCTGTAAACGCGCCGAGCCACCGGCCAAGGCGACGACGCGAGAATACGACGCCCGCACGGCAACACAAAGCAAACCGAACAGATCGGAATTAACCAGATACAGAACCAATCACAGGATTACGAACGCGAAGCAATAATAATCCTTTCAATATCTGTTTGCTCAGTCGCAAATCAAAATAACACAAAAGCCACGTAACCATCCCTGTGCTTACATTTACCAACAACAAACCAACCCTAACGTCTAAAACCGGAAGGAAATCAACAAGTTGATGACATCATCCTGATCTCCCTTCCCCCCTTCTCATCACAGCGGCGGCGGCGAGGTCGTGTTACGCGCGCTCGCCCCGGATGCGGCGGGCGAGCTGGATGTCCTTGGGCATGATGGTGACGCGCTTGGCGTGGATGGCGCAAAGGTTAGTGTCCTCAAAGAGCCCGACGAGGTAGGCCTCCGCCGCCTCCTGGAGAGCCAGCACCGCGTGGCTCTGGAACCGGAGGTCCGTCTTGAAGTCCTGGGCGATCTCGCGGACGAGGCGCTGGAACGGCAGCTTACGGATCAGGAGCTCCGTGCTCTTCTGGTACTTGCGGATCTCGCGGAGCGCCACCGTCCCAGGCCTGTAACGGTGGGGCTTCTTCACGCCGCCGGTCGTCGGCGCCGACTTCCTCGCCGCCTGAAACACAAACCAAAAAAACGCATCAGCAACAGATTCACAAGCAAACAACAGATCGGAACGGGAGAACGACGAGACGAGACGCACCTTCGTGGCGAGCTGCTTCCTGGGGGCCTTGCCGCCGGTGGACTTGCGCGCGGTCTGCTTCGTACGGGCCATCTCCTCGAACTCGGGCGCTGCTTCTGCGGATTTGGGGGAACTCGAGCTCAACCTGACGCGAAAAGGCGAATATACTGGGAGAAAAAAGGGAAGGTGGGAGCGATTTTATAGGCAGGAGACGCGTGGACCGAGGCCGTTTCTTGAGACCGTTTGGGAAAGGTTTCGGGATCGCGATCCGATCCGACGGCTGGTGTTCGCGCAGAGAAAACACACGATCCGTGTGCTCGTCGCTCGTTTGTGCAGAGCCAGGAGCCGCGGATCGGTGACGTGGCGGTACGATTTGGGCCACGATGTCAGGATCTCTTCGTGGGCTCGGCTTTCCGGCTCCGTCGTGGCTGGGCCGCGCTTAAGAGCGTTTCCGGCTACAAGTAAGGCACTTTGCCCATGAATTTATGTTTGCATAACTTTTAACCTATAAGTATAAAATCAGATATTTTTACTCTCTTAACTATTAATATTGTTTATTTTATACCCTAAGACTGATGAAAGATAAATTTAGCTAACATGCCATCAACATGGCAAGGATGGCATTTCAGCCAATCAACAAAATTATTAAACAGCTAAATTTATATGGTCAAAACCACATGTCATTCTCTATGCTTTCTTTCACTAGTTCCTATCTTTCTCTCCCTAGTCTCTGCCTTCCCCGTCGAGGGCCGAGTAGTGGTGGCGGTTTCGGCGAGACGGTGCAGACTACAAAAAAATTGAACCATAAAGGGGCAAGAAAGCCAACGGAGGTGCCGTTATGGATCGAGGGGAACCAAGGCGGGCTCACAATGGCGCACGGCAGCAGGCGTTGTGAAAGACAAGGGAACAACGATGCTAAAGAGGGAGAAGGGGAGAAATATGAGTGCATGAGCATCAGGGAGAGGGGAGCTGACCATAGCAGCCAGTAAATGCAAGGAAGTGGCGAGGCGGGCTGGTAACAACGACCGAGGCGGCGCGGTGAGGTCCAAGCGGTGGTGCTGCTGCGGAAGGAGGTGGCCGAAATTAGGTGTTGGCGAGGATAAAGGATGGTAAGGAAATTCTCTTGTAAGAAGGGAGCAAAAATGGCGATGGTGGCAGCGATCCTCGACCAAAACAGAGGAAGACGGTGGCAGCACAAGCTCTTTTGGGAGAATCATGCAATTGATTGTGGGGTTTTGCTCATGATTTGGTGGAACATGATGTGATGCGAAAAGAATTTGAAGGGGCTCACCGAGTTGGTCGGAAAGACAAGATAGGTTGCGGTGGTGTCGGGCGGCATACCACTAGAATAGAATGAGACAATGGCCGCACCTTAGTACCGTGTCACCTGGATGCTGCACGATGGCCGCACCTTGAGTGCCGCATGATGCCTATCCTTCGGAGTAGGCTCCTCCCGGGAGAGTGGATTGGATGTTGAACCTAGAGCTCTGATACTATTTATTATAAAACACACGATAGAAATAGATGATCAAAAGAATAGGAGACAGATTTAACATGAAAAATCTTTTGGGAAAACATGGATGTATGAAAATGGAAATCACTATATGAGTAGATATTATAAGCACAGGGAACTTCAGTGCATCTCTACCATACGGTTATAGGGATACATATATAGGATAGAAAATAAAAGCATTTAACGAAGAAGAAAATCGAATCAGAGTCGGATACATTTGTTGTTGTCACATTTGACATGACTCGGTGTATGCATCGCTCGGTGCCATGTCTAGCGCAGTGTCCGTGCCAGACAAAATGTTAAATTCAGATTATACCTTAACATTGACAATGACAGGGAGTCATATGGTAGAAAGTAACACCCAAGTGGCTGCATACTATGTTATAAGAAATAAAAATTTTAGTTGCCTATATTTACATGCATCCTATTCTATGTGCAAATTGAAGTTTGGTATGGCTGCTAAAACTAGGCGTACAGAGTAATAGACAGCAACCCACCCACGTATTGCTGCTGCTGTTGCTGTCCCGATCTCACCAACTCTAAATCCTCTCTACTACAGCTATTAAATTATAAGTTGTTGACGCAACGGTATGGCAAAAAATTCTTTTAGCTTATCATCTTTTGAACGATGCACATGTTGTGCTCTTTCATTTCACTAAAGGAGAGTCGAGTTAGCTTCTCGGAATCTGTGTAGTCACATCGATTTCAACTCAAGAAAACATTCACATGTTACTTAGTAAGTAGCATTTACAAGCTACAGACAGACAACACATGTTCCATTCTTCTTCTAAACATGTCACATTCGCATGAACAATTCAACCGTTGTTGGCTACATAGCTTAGAGTCAGGCTCACCAATCTTCTTGTAACTAATTAGATTTTAATAACACTTAAAGAGTCATGATTGTTCATACCAACCCACTTCCAATTAATCAACTACACAAGTGCCGTTGTAAGTATATGCAATGTACTGCGGTAAGCTACGGTCTGAGAAGAAGGTTCAGACGTGCTGATCTTTCAGATCCCAAACAGTTCGGTTTAAGATTTATTTTGCCTTCCGACTTATTTATTTTGCTACGGTCTGTGAAGTCTCATCATGCAGCAACAAACACTGCTCACCTACTCTTTCTCCATGTGTTCAGACGTGCTGATCTTTCAGATCCCAAACAGTTCTGTTTCTGATTTATTTTGCCTTCCGACAACTTCCGACTTATTTAAGTCAAAAATCACTTAAAATACATTAATTTCTAATTTTATTTTTTTATTTTTCTTTCTTTTTCCCTTGTTCCTATGTACTATTTGTGATGATATGATGGGTTTTTTTAAAAATCATTTTTTCTTAATTTTTCTTAGAAAAAGATAATGACCGCTACAGTGTAATTTCAGTCATAAATAAAAAATCACAGCTAAAAACTTAAACTATAAGCCAGCTGGAGCACCACCTGAGTCACGTACTAGTACCAGATGCTACATTGATTTCAGCAATCAGATAAGGATAATTTGAAACTTTGGATGTGAAGGAAGAAAACTTCTCTTTCTTTTTCTCGCAAGAAGTTGAGATCAATTAGTTCTGGCAATCGTTCATCAATGATCGATCTCGACCGCCGATCGATGCCACGATCAGACGGCCATGGAGCGTGCACATGTCGCTGTTTTAGGAGTTAATCTAAATCTTAAACATGAATCAAAAGCCTAAACTCTAGATCAAGCATGAACATCTAGCCAAAACTTTAGAGCGAAAGCGTGAGTACATATCCGAACCGAATGAAGCCATGAGGGTGGAAATAGAGGTGGCCGGTGGCGTGAGATGGCGGCGGTGAAGTCGTCGGAGCCGGTGTAGCAGAAGTGGCCGATGGTGTGGTGGTCGCCATGGACGGGGATGAAGGGGTCGTCGGCCTTCGTTCACCTTAGCGCCGTTAATAGATCGGGTTTGTTAGGGTTTGTGAGGGCTAGAACAACTCGTCAACATAGCCCCTGCCGAAACCCTATTTTATTTGGCGCTAGGTGACCAGACTAAAAACCAAACGTGTTGGTAACCGTCTCCGATCAAGATGCGAGTGGAGATGAAGTCTCTCTAAAAAATCTCAGGGTGGTTAGTCGAGATCAACCCAACAGTTGTAGCCGCCTATAGATCTGCATCGAGATTCCAGATTTGATAGGCACGCACTAACCGAACCCAGCTTGATAATTAACTCATGAAAATTAATAGAACAGTGCATCTGCGCATGATCACTCAGCAGGTGTAATGAAGAAAGCTGTTGCAACTGCCGGCATCAAGCTGTTTAGCGGTTCAGGTAATCCTCCTGTTCTTTGACCTTGTTCCTGTGTCCTGAACTTACACCGGTGTCCAGGAAGCTGCTCCGTTCTCGCTGTAAGTTCACTTTTTTTTATCTACTGAAACTCGAGGTAGGCCTTGAGAAACATGAGGATGGCATGCATGGTGGAGTTCTTCTGACCGTGCAACATTAACGCATAGTGTTAACTGGCTAAGCTAACTGCTAACAACCATAAAAAAAAACACTGAAAAATGACAATCATTCCTGGCCATTCCTTTTCTGGACTTGCAGATGTCGCAAGAATCCAGATGTCTGAAGCAACAACTGAATGAAAAGTTTTCACCTTTGCAAAGAAAGGAGCAGAACGTTACTGACCTAACCATGCAAGGTATATGTAACTTCCGATGTGCGATGCATCGTGCGGGCGCTGGTGATTGCTGAAAGAGATAGGAATAGAATACGTCTTTCTGTTGAACCACTGTTTCTCTCTGACCCTCTTGTCTCTACTTTAGCCTAATCCCATCAGTGCCTTTCCTTTTCTGATATTTTCTTCTGTTGGAATATATGCGCGCCTTAAATCTTTCGAATGAAAGAAGAAAGGAATTGCCATTGTGTATGCTCGAGGACTGAAAGTCATGTGAAGATGCCCTCGTTACATTTTTTTTACGAGAGATCATGAGATTCACTGCAACAGATGTAGGAGATGAATGTTACAATGCTTTAGTCGCTTTAACATTTTCTGTCTAAACTAGTACGAATGTACATTACGTTGAACCGAAATTGCAGTGTTACATATGGTGCTGATAAGAATGTAAAAATGTGGTAGTGATGCAAATGAAATATGGAGATAGTTTATTCAGAAGAAAAGGATGAAATGTCGGGGCAGTTGACTGGAAAGAGAGCTTAGTTGTGCTCTCTACCAAACTATGATCACTTAGCCTTAACTTTAGGAAATACTCCTACATTATAGCTGGGGGAAGCAAAGAAATACAATATTCACGATCACACTTCTGAATTTTTTACTTGTGCGGAAATTGTTATTCGGTCAGTGTTAATGGTGCAGCTAATGCTTCCATAAACCAAAGTTGCAAGTGCTCGACAAATAATCTTTGGAGAAACGGAATCGAATAATCACATTAACCCGAAAAGCATTACATTGGCACGATTACCCCACGATCTAACTGCCGATGGACACCAGGATAATTGTCGAGAAGAAGAGTAAAGAGGATTCTTCAGACATAGTAGTCAGCTCATCAGGTGTGAAGTCTCAGGCATTCTACAGCAAACGTGATGTGTCCCCCAGATAGATATACCGAAAGACAGCGAATATATGGAATGGAACATTTGCAGAGTGCAGTTTAGCCTAAGCCACTGACTAATACAGCAAGAGAAAGCTGTGGCCTGTTCTTTTTGGCTGCGGCTTATGATTTTTGTCTGAAATTTTTGAATTTTGTCTGTTTACGGTACAGATTACGGAGAGACCGATACTCACTTACGATTTTGGCTGGTACAGATATTAGGTTTTTATCGTGTACTACGTTTAACTTGTAGACGACGTCTTGAAAAAATACTCTATTTAAAAGTTAAGTACTGTAACAGAAGCCAAAAACTGTCCGACTTCTTGTCTGCCGAGCAGGCCCTTAGATTTTCTGCTTAAAAACGTGACACGAGATGTGTGCTGCCTGGATTGGAGGACAGGGTCAGCAGGTGTTGGATCCGTGATCTCACAGCGCAAACGGCACAGACGAAGAAGAAAAAGGCAAACGGCAACCAGCCCCACTATCCTCCTCTGCCAAGCATCTTGGGGCTAAATCTGATCCTTCCCAACACACCACATGCTGTAGTATTGCTGCAGCCCGCCTGATCGGAAAATGGACGGTCGAGATCGAGCGCGAGGAGCGATAACGAGGTGAATTCTGGAGTGTTAGTGGAGAAAAAAAGGCAAACGGCTGCTCTGGACTTGATGAATCATTTGTGACCAAAACGGCAGGTTTTGCTGAAGGGGCATGGGATCATGTACTATTTGTTCATCTACCAGCCGTGGATAATACTAGTGGAAGTTGGTCTCGTACTCTCGTGGCATGTTTTTTTCTTCCTCTCCCTAGCCGACTGGTGTATTCTGCACGCCGCTACCGTGGGTCACTGAAATAAGGAGAACCTCATCGCCTCCGCCATCTTGTACGAACCTCATCGTCGACTGGGTGAGCCCCGGGGTCTGCAACTACGCCGGTGTCTTCTACGTGCCGCTGCCGTGGGACCGGCGCGTGCTTGCCATCGCCGGCGTCAGCCTCAACCACAGCAACATCACGGGGTACCTCCCACGACCAGAGCTCGGCCAGCCTCCTCGCAGACCTCGCGCTGCTGACCTCAACTCTGACCGCTTATACAGCGTCCTCCTGTCCACACTCTGCCGACTATGCCTCCCTCACGAGCTCGATCTCAGCAACAACCACTTCGCAGGGCCCTTCCCCGTCTTCGTAGCACAATATTAAGAGACCTAAGACGCCCTCACCAATCCATACATCTCCATCTCATCTCATCTCATCTCATTTCATCCCCTACTCGCAGCTGGATTTTTGAAGAATAAAAAATGATAATAATCCACAATGATAGTACACGTGACACGGTGGGGTAGCACCAATTAAAAAGAAGCTTGTCCAACATCTCCTCTCTTAAGATGGCTTGAACATCTTCAACGGATATCTCCTAAGGTACCGGTACGTAGTGAGATTTTAAGAGTACCAAAAACGCAAGAAGAGATAGAGGTCGACAAAGACTGACATGAGAGGAATCAGTTAAAAAAGATTTGAGATGTTTGAATGTATCCAAAATTGGGTGTCTAGGTATCACCGGATGTTTTTTTCCCAACAATCATCCAAATTTCGGACCGTTGTATTAGAAATCTAATGGCCCCTTTTTTTGGAGGGGGGATTTTTTTTAGGGGGCAGGGAGAATTCGTGGCCGTTGGATCTCTAATCTAATAGTTACAAATCTAGATGATGGTTAAAAAAAATATTCGGATGATGTTTATCAATACCCTTAAAAAATTAGCTTTAAGTAGGAGTGTATGGAGGTTAGTGATTTATGTACCGAAATCATAACATAAGAAAGTTTAGAGACGATGTTTTAAACTCTCTACTCAGATGTCAGGATATAAGAAAGTTTAGAGACAGTGTTTTAAGCTCTCTATTTAGATGTCAGGATACATACTTAGTTTTTGCATTATCCGTAATAGGATAGCCTGTTTTTTATTTTTAAATTTTTTAAAATTAATTACGACAAAAAACTACCATCTGCTGCAATATAAACTAAACTAAACTACAGTGAAAAAAACTAAACAACCACAAAATAAAAACACAACTGAGCATAATTTGGGGAAAAAAAGGATTTGTTGTTGCTGCTGCAAACAAAATGATAATCAAAAGAAACTTATTAGTTCCTCTTCTTATTCCAAGAAAGGAGCGAAACAGTGGACACTGACGCTTGCGAAACAAAAAGTGGCGCCAGAAACTCCGGCGAAACTACGGCGGCGAAGAGACGCCCGACGACTACGACCATGACACGATACAACACTGGGCTGAGATTACCATCGACGACGACTGACAACTGCTGGTAACATCACCAGTGAGACAGGTACAGGGGAGGAGCAAGCTCGCTCGCATGAACTGGAGAAGCTGGCGCTTCGTCACACGGTGAGCCCGCGCATGAACTCCCACTCATCATCATCCACCTCGGCGGCGCCGGCGGCCGACCCCTCCGAGTCGCTGCTCATGCCGCTGCTCTCCCCGCTGGCCATCACCGCCACCTCGGGGTCGAACGCAAGGTACGGCATTGCACCAAACGCTCTGGCGAGGGCCGCGGCCGGGGCGCCATCGGTTCTCTGCTTGAGGACCTCGAACATGACCTCCGGCTCGTGTTGCATCGCGCGGAGCACGTCGGCGCAGGACGGGCCGGGCGCCGCGCGAGTCACGGCGAAGCAGTGGGGGCCGTCGCTCTGCGACACGCGCACCACGCTCGGCCCGCTGAACAGGTTGTGCAGCCCGCCGAGGGCCTCCTGGTAGGCTCCCCCGAGGAACATGCCCAGGTAGTACCCGCGGGTGCCGTGGCTGGGAAGATCGTGCAGCGGCAGGCTGTGCCTCCCGCCGATGAACTGGTTGACCTTGCCGTCGCTGTCGCAGGTGAGGTCCGAAAGAACACCGTCAATGGCTGGGCGCTCCTGAAGGCGCTGGATTGGAATGATCGGGAAGAGCTGCCCAATGGCCCACATGTCCGGCAGGGAGGTGAACAGGGACAGGTTGATGTGGTATGTGCGCGGCGGCTCGGCCGCGCCCATGCCGCGGGCGACGATCTCGCAGAGCCCATCAACAGCAGCAAGGTGCTCCAGGCCAAGAACCCCCTCCTTGAACTGCTCGGCGCAACGCCGCTTCAGCTGGTCGGCGTACACAGCACAGGTCTCAAAGTCACCGAGCACCGTGGCAGCCATGAGGTTGCGGTAGTCGGCACGGCAGTCATCGGTGAGCTCATCAAGCAGGTAGGCCGTGGCTGAGTCAATGCGGCCAGGCGCCGAAACCGAGAAGGCCTCGAACACCAGGACCGAGTGGTGCGACACCAGCGCGCGGCCGCTCTCGCTGCAGATGATGGGGTGCTCCACCCCCTTGCGGTCACAGACGCGGCCAACGGCGGCCACCACGGCCGCCGCGTACTCCTCCAAGCTGTATGCCACTGACATGTCCGTCTGCGCCGAGTGGGTTCCATCATAGTCAATGCCGAGGCCGCCACCAACATCAATGACGCGCATGGCTGCGCCGAGGCGGGCGAGCTCACAGTAGATCTGCGCGGCCTCGCCGACGCCATCAGCGAGCAGAGCAGTGGTCGGGATCTGGGAGCCAATGTGGAAGTGCAGGAGCTGGAGGCAATCGAGCATACCAAGGGTCTTGAGCTTGGACACCACGGACAGTATCTGCGCCGCGTTCAGACCGAACTTGCCCTTCTCCCCGGACGTGGAGCCGAAGTGGCCGGCGTGCTTGGTGCGCAGCTTGGCGCGCATGCCGACCACCGGGCGCAGCCCGAGGCGGTGGCTCGCCTCGACGACAATGTCGAGCTCCTCCTCCTGCTCGAGCACGATCACCGTGTTGAGCCCCATGGTGCGCGCGATGAGCGCGAGCGAAATGTACTCGTCGTCCTTGTAGCCGTTGCAGATGAGCAGGGCGTCCGGGTTGCCGCGCGCGGCGAGGCAGCCCATGGCGAGCAGCAGCTCCGGCTTGGAGCCGGCCTCGAGGCCGAAGCGGAACGACGCGCCGAACTCCACAATGTCCTCCACGACGTACCTGTCCTGGTTGCACTTGACCGGGTACACGCCCTGGTACCTCCCAACGTAGCCGGTGGAGCGCACGGCGTAGTCGAACGCCGCGTTGAGGGTCTCCATGCGGTGGCGCAGCACGTCGGGGAACCGCACCAGCAGCGGCAGCGGCAGTCCCAGCCCGCCGCCGGCGCGCGGCCCGGCCGCCTTGGCCACCACCTTGGCCAGGTCGATCTCCTGGCCGGGCAGCGTGGCCGCGCCGTGCGGGCGAACGGCGACGTCGCCGTCCTCGTTGACGAAGAAGTAGGGCGCGCCCCAACCGTCCACGTTGTACAGCGCCGCAGAGAGGTCGGCCGACCACGCGACCGCCTCGGGCTCGGCGGCGGGGCCCAGCAGCGGCGAAGGGAAGTGCGCCGCGTCGTACGCGAAGGCGTGCGCCAGAGGTGCAGCAGCGTCCACAGCGAGAGCAGGCATCTCGTCACAACCGGAGAACGCTAGAATCCTCAGAAAAAGTTAGCCTTTTTTGGTTTGTTTTTGCTGTAAATTTGCTGTTTCGATGGCGTCAGGGGCGAAAAATCAGAAGCAAAAAAAGAATGGTGTGAGGAGGGCGATTGATTAACAACAAGAAATGAGCAAGAACAAAAAGAAACCGAAGAAAAAAAAATCGAAATCGAGATTTCGATTCTTGGGTTGCCAAAAGAGGAAGTTCTGAAAGGGGAGGTAGAAGAACTCTAGGACGGGATTTTGGATCCTGTTGTGAAGGAGGGGGCTTTGAAAGCCGCCGAGGCCGGAGCCCCGGCTACCCCCGCAAACGGAGCAGGCGGGGGGAGCGCTCGCGGCAGAGAGGGTGTCGTCGCCGGTGGTGGAGCCCGGGCACCCCACGCCGGCGGTCAGGAGAAGGCCTCGGGCGAGGAAGCGGACGACCAAGACGGGGCGTCGGAGGCGGCGGCGAGGGTGGGGTAGGAGAGGGCGGCCAAGCCAATCGGAGAGGCAAAGAAATGCAATGAGATGGGCGACCCCGTCGTGACTCGTGACCGTGGCGAGGGTTGCGGCTGGGCGTCGAGCCGCTTTTATAGGGGGGGCTCGGCCCGTGGGCCCACCGCCGCGCGGTGTTTTCCACTCGCCTCCGCTTGTTGGTGGTGGTGGCGTCCGCGAATGCGTAAAAACCCTCCTCTTTCCGCGTTTCACTTCTTTGCGACGGACGGACGGACGGGGTAGGTGCGGCGGTTCAGGGAAGGCTCGTGTCGTGGGTCCTGACTGGGTCGTGGGCGGTGGCTGTCGAATGCTTCGAATCCCCCCGCCTCTGTCTCGTCGGGGTCACGTTCTTTGATCCCTGTGTTGTTCTGTTGCACCTGCCGAGGGAGACACCCCACCTCGCCCGCCCAGGCCAGGAATCCGGCGGCCTCCGAGATCGGACTTCTGCTGGGTTTTGTATGCAGTTTTATACGCGCCTCTCGGATTCGCTGCGTTGCGTTGCTGCGGCGGTGGCGGAGGAGGACGATGGGGCTGGGGCATCGCACGGGCACGAGCGAGTGTGGACGAAGCGGGATTTGGGATTTCGCTACTGCTCGTCTGGCCGTGCCGGACGCCGCCGCCGCTCGTTCGTTTCTTCGTCAGGCAGCCACACGCTCCTCTCTTTTTGTTTTTGGTTTCCTCCTCTCTGCAGAAAGATTGAAGGGAAACAATAGCAATGACGGGATTTTTTTGGGCTTGCTCCTCTATCTTTTTAATTTTTGCTAGAGTAGCAAACTTTTAAACGATGTATTATTTTAAATCGAGATCTACAAGTTAATTATAGTAGACATTGTACCAACTTTAATTATATCGTCTAAAATCACATACAATATCCAAAATCACAAAATAGCAATAGCGATGGACAGTTTTATCGGAGGTAGCATGCGCTTGTAAAATCTACTCAAAAACATATGATTTGACTTCCATGCAATGCAACTCGCGTGAGACGTATATTCCCTAGAGATTTGACGTATATGATGTATCCGATCAGACACACAGGCTCGAGAGTAAAAAGAGAGGAGGAGCACGATGTGATTTGATGGCCGAACGAGGGGCTGCGCGGAAAAAGATGGGGTCCCTCCGCTCCCGCTCTCTGCCTGGAAATTCCAGGATCGACGGGGAATCCGGCAAGATCCTCGTCGAGATGCCGCCAGGTGGGACCACCTCCCTCGCTCGCATAATTGCATCGCGTTCGCGTCCTCCGCTTTCCCAATTCAAACCCTCTGCCCTCGCTCGCGCCGCGACGGAAGCCAAAGCGAAGCGAAGAAGAAGAGCAGCTCCATCGATGCGTGGCTCCCGTTCGCACCGTCCAAATCTCGTCCGCGTCCGGAAATATTATCGAGATTTTGGCACTTGCATTTCAGTTTGAGCTTCCAACTTATTTTTTATTATTTATAAATTTTATCTTTTTTAAACTTTTTTTACGATTGCACGTCCCATAGTAGTAATGATGTGTTTGGATGGGTGAACTGGGTGGTATCTGGATCAGATGGTTCGGTATATGCCCTTGTTCAAGTGTTTGGTTGCACAAATGAAACACCTTATTTGGGACGAGTTGGTTCTAGTTGAGGGAATATTCCACCGAGATGTTGAACGAACTCGTTCGATAAAATCGGCTGAACCACGTGAATAGGGGTGAGCATGTCCATTGGTATACGTGCGCTCACCTCCCTCCCGCAACTCCAACGAGATCCACCGGTGGGATCGATCGACACTAGCCAGCGGGGACGAAGGAAAGAAGAAGGTGTGGGGCGAGGTGTGGTAGTGGCCGAAGGAAACCGAGGGCGAGAGGTGGCGGTGGCCAAAGGAAGTAGGGCGATCCCATTCCTCTCCTACAGCCATCCTCACCTCCGATCACCTCTGTACCATCTGATGGCAACGCACTGGGTTCTCTTTTCGTTCGATTTCAAATACGGAGCTCTTGCAATCGCTCATTGTTCATTTAAACTCAAGTACACCATCGGTCTCCTGTAAATGGCCACCTCGGGTTGAGAGGTAATTTGCATGTACTGCCTCTATGCTGCGGTGCCATTCACCTTCACGAGCTCCCACACGCCATTGGTGCAGGTGATCTTCTCGATCGTAAGTTTCATCTCCATTGCCTCTATGGCGAACTCCCTCCGGATGCAGTTTCGTAGCTCGTGAATATTCATGATGTCGAACCCCTCGGCCCGGAGCACCTTGTATTGGCATGTCGATGGTCCAACCCATCGGATCCAGCCCATACGAGACCATCGACGTAGAACATTGTCAAGTGTTCCATGTCTGCAACTATCTAAAGCCACAACAACCAGATCTACAGTAAGTGTTACATCAAAAAATGATGACAAACAGGATGCAAGTTAGTGATTACATGCGTGTAACTATACACGAATAATTCATTAATTATCGACAATTTAATTACCCATCTGAAAAAAATTACAAGTGATTCATTACCATCGTCCTTTGCACTTAATTACTTAGCACTAACTCATTATTTAATCCTAGCTAATTACCACTATAGTAATAAAGACTACTTAATTACACACTACCATATAATAACAAATTATATGTACCATACGTACTAAAAAAATACTAAAATGTATGTCTAAATTACTACTACCTACTTACTTCATAATACAAACTATATTAAATACGACTCACAAAAAATATTCAAAAAATTACACAATTAGATCGACTGTGTCAAGAGGTTTCACATAAATTTTGTAATTTTTAGAGCTCGTTTGCTATATATAACAACTCCTATAAATATCGAAATCGTACGAATATTCAGAGCAGATAGAATTATCAAAAAAATTCACAATGAAGTACGTTGTGTCGGAAGACTGTGCATAAAATTTCATAATTTTTTGAGCTCATTTGCTATATTTAAAAATTCAAATAAATATAACATAAAATTACAAATATAGGTAGGTGATTAAGCCAGTGCCATTTTATGGGTGGACGATAGGTGGCTCTTGGTTTGGTGGCCAAAGCGGCGCGCTGTCGCCCGTCCGTGAACCGACAGACATACGCTATGTGTCACCTTCGGAGTGCTGCCTCCCGGTGACCATACGGTAGAAGCTCTATTTTTGTCAATACTACACGTATATGATTATTTTTATAAATATGAGTTTAAAGGACTATATATATATATATATATATATATATATATATATATATATATATATATATTCTGCAAGATGGTAGGTTACGGTGTACACCTGGACCTAGAGAAGATTGCAGAATTGCATCCCGGTCGACGAAGACGTAAAGCGATGAAAGGAGCCTCATTAGCCGGGACAGGTGGACGGACCAGACTGGGCTGGGAGCATGGCGCCATACACCTCGCCTAGCCTTGCATGGTCGTGCAGCCGCCAAGTCGAGGCATGGGCGCAACCCGGGGCGGCACCATATGGTAGGCCCAGGCCCAGAGTCCACACGCGCGAGCGACGTGTTCACAAGATTTCCTGGGGGCCGCGCAACAGATCGCACTCCATCGCCGGGTTTTGCTTCTTCCGTTGCTTTCTTTCTCGGTCGCCTGTACTGAACGACCTCCTCTGCTTGGTAGTTGGTAACAGCCATGGCTATCTGCAGTGCTTCCTCTATTGGCTTTTACTTACGTTCTAGAAAATCTACTTGTCTAAAGTTTAACTATCAATAAATTTAAAACTATCTAGATTAATGAAATAAAAATTATATTATTAATATTATAATTTTTATTAGTATATTTTAATGTATGTTTATAAAAAAATAGAGATTGAAGTTGTATCTCAAAGACCCTAGATATAAAAATAATGATAAATAAAAAAGACCCCTTATGGAGTAATAGATAAAAGTACCAATCAGCTCGACCGGTACCGTCTTCACAAATTTGGTGTGTGGAAATATCGCGAGAACAGGACGAGTTGTTCAAGCGTACCGATCGAGTTTGATATATTATCAGAGTTTTTTTTTTGGACAAGACAACTACTATATGGACCACCGGTAGCTCTTTTCCCAAATCGCAAAAGGATCCTCGAAAGCAACGTGCTTTGGGGAAAGATTTTTGTGGGTCTGGTGGTACATTTTTCGTGTAGTCACTCGCGTGTACATTGGTTTACCGGAAGCTAGCTTTCGATATAGAATAAGACAAGAAATAGCAGATAAAAGCTGGAGAAATTTGCTGCTTTCATGTTTCTTTTTTCCACTCCTGTATTGTTCGCTTCCAGATCCATGAAATGATCGAATCGCTTTGAGAAAATATTGAGAGCTGCGCATTCTTCTAGGGGAAAAAAAGGATGTTAGGGGACGTAGTACCTGTACTACACTTGCCTATTTGTCTATGTAACTATTAGTATAACCTGGATCGATCAGAACAGCTACAACCAATTACACAGTTGGTAGTTTGCTAACATCATACTCCACGGGGTGGAGCTGTGGAAGAATAGGAGATGATTGATGGCCTTTTTTCATAGTGAAATACTACGGAGCGGTATATCGTTCGTAACCATTCAAACGGGATTCACTGACGTCACCCTCCTTCTTCAACTCCGACACCGCCTCTCTACCTTCTTCTTCAATTCCAACGCCACCCTCCCCTCTTTCACCTCTGATTCTAAATCTACTGACGACGGGTTTACCACGACCCCTAAACATAGAGGGAGGCAAGAGAGGCGGTAGTCCGACGATGGGTAGTGGTGGAGGGCGACGATAGAGTGAGGTACGACGACAACGGTACACTGAATATTAGGTTGGATTGGATGGTAATGGCGGGGGCAGGGGAGGCGAAGGAGAGGTGCGAAGTTGCTCTAGCGCCGGAGGAGAGAGTGGAAGGGGAGGGGAGCGGCGATGCTGGTTGGAGAGAAGAGAGAGGAAGAGGAGAGTAGCGCAAGTGGAGATATACCGTTGGAATGCTGTGCACGGTAGTGGCTCTTTTTTTTCATATAAACCCCTTTTATGTTTTGTCAGCACCATCAGATCACCTCGATGACGGCCTAGACATGCCGTATGCAGTCACGTCCAAATTCATCCTCGTGACTCACATGCAAATTTACCCCCAATATATATAGTCTTTAATTTTATTAATAGATGTTACAGAAAGTACCATAGACAACATCCCTGTGTACTAGTACCTGCCTTACAAGTAATAATGCTATGCAAGCATCACGTACGTGCTACAGCGGTATGCACTGCCGATCCAGATGGGAAGCAGTAGGCTCTAACTGCACATAACTACAGTAATTACAGTTTGTGGGCAATTCCCAACTGTCAGATTCGTCCCAGATGTCATCGTGCTATTGTATCCGGTTAGCTGGTGTCCGGTTTTCTACGGCACTGTTTATTTAGACTTTTCTTTCAATTTAAAATAAAAAACAAAGTCTAAATTAATGGATTGTTTTTTAACCAAGTTTTTGAAAAGCTATAAGCCACTTTACAACTATAAGCCAAAAGCAAGAAAGAAGATGCTTATTTCGGTTTTTTGCTGTTTGCAAATAGGCCTTGCCACTTAAATTCGTAGAAATTACTCATCAATACCATTGTTTATACCGTCTCCACGCCGGCGTTGATAGTACCATTCTCTCCGAACCCGACGCTAGTGGCCTCGTCTGTCTCGTTCGGATCTCTACTGTCACCACTGGATCCCCTCCATGACCTCCGTATCCGTCTGTGCAGCCACTCCCCATTCTTCGCACCTGATCAACATCGCACTGCACCAGTTTAGACCTATAAATAGTTCATCCCACTCTTAATTTTATTCCTGGTTTCGCCACTACTTTCGGCGGTTGTTTCCTCGTAGTGTATGCACCAACACTCATTTCCCAGAGTAGCCAAATGGCCTCCGGCCCACTGTATTCATTCGCATGCGTACTAAACTAACTAAAAAAAGATGAGGGTAACATGTTCAGCCCACTGCATTCGTTCGCATACGTACTAAACTAACTAAAAAAACACGCGAGGGCCACCTCTGCCGTACGGTGCCAAACTTTGCCAAACACGCGGAGCATCCAGAGAGTAACATTTCCACGAACGAAGGCTACTTGCTTGAAAAGGTTAGCACACTAACAAGGTTACAAAAACCTAAATTTGGTCGCGGCTGCTGTCCTAGGAAAGGTTTTCTAGAAAGACTGAAACTAAGCTATCAAACCACGGCAGATAACAAGCCCCAGTGGAGGTATTAGTTCGAGGCTTGGATTCGTTTCGTCTTTGAGCATCTCAAGTGGCATCTTTTGGCACTATAGAATCAGAAAAGAGCGTCCTGTTACCTACCTGGTGATTGATGCCTAATTCCACCCCTCTCCTTTTCTCTGGATATACCCAATTTTCTATCTACCTGTCCCCTCAGAAAATATGCGAAGGTATGCTGCGTGCATCATGCATGGGTCGAGCACATGGCGCTGCTTCTTCAGCTAGGTCACGTCTTCACTACAGGAGTCTTCACTACAGGAGTCCGGATCAGCTCAGATGCTGAGTGCCTTCTGTTGAGGCGATCAGTCAGATAGATTTATCTGTTTAATATAAAATAAAATTAATCACAAAAGACAGAATAATAGATTGAAATACAGAGAGGTATAGAGAACTCCTGGTCTTTCTTTATTGCTTTCTTTCTGATCGCATATACAAAATTACTAGTACGGCTTTCTATTTATAGTCTACTGATGAGGTGTCCACCATAGACCAAAACTTTTGGCCTAGACCTAGGTTTTCTAACACTTCCACTTAGACACCCATCCAACACGTTCATGACTCATCAAAACTCCATGCAGCAGACGCAGGCACGTGCGTAGCGGCGAAGGTTGCCTTGCGCCGAGCCATCAGCCAGCCACGCGTTCGACGCCTGGCGTACGGCGCGCCGGACCGTGGTGAGGCGACGCCGCCGCCGAGATCGCACGCTCGTGGCTGCATCCGGGTGGCCTCAGGGCGCGAGCTTTGTTTTAAGTTGAACCCCAAGCTTGCATGCAATCGGAGCAGCCCATGCCAGCGCCGACGCAGACGTGAGATTCACGTTGTCTACCTCGTCCATCAGCGCGAGAATCACAGGGAAGACGAGACTTCAAACGAACGGGTTTCACATTAAAGTAAGTATGAATACTTAGCTTCTCGAAATAATTTTTTTACTTCTCTCGTTACCGTATCGCTTTGGAGACAAGGTAGGGAGAGTCATGGGTGCATCACACATCCACTCATCTTGTTCCCGTCACGTAAACACACATATCTCTCACTTTCTCCACTGTCCGTATTTTTCTTTCTAAAGTCACTTCTTTCAGTCACTACTATTTATTTTAAATAAAAAACCATCGATCACATGCATCAGTAAAAACCAATATAAATACCCTAAAATAGCTCAAGACATATCCCGTGCCGTGGATAGGAATTCTCAAAACCAAAACTCGTCTCTCTAACACACAGCATAATTCATGTGTTGAGTCTACGCGCCTCCTACACAGCTAAACTCCATACCACGTCCAAAACCCCCGAATCTGCATAAGACAGTTCAGGCAAGTCATCAAATTGAGCACAGATGGCTCCTAGAAAGCACCATGGAAGGCAAAGCCCCTAGGAAGCAGCTAGGCACCATGCGAGGCAAAGACCCCACGAAGCAGCTGGCCACCGAGGAAATCTCGTGTTCCTTTTCTTTTCTCATGACTGTTTATATAAGTAACACTATAGCATTTTTTTTCGAAATAGAACTAGACATCCGTTTTGTAAAAATCCCTTCTTCCTGAGCTCAGGGGGTGCGGCACACGACACCAGTCACCTGTCACTCCCCCTAGCTCGGCAGACCAAGGCACCCGCGGCAGAGAAGACAAGCGCTATAAGAGACAGCCAAGCGCGGCAGGACCGAAGGCAGTTGGTGGTAAGCTGGTGCGCAACGCGACAGCCAAGGATGCCATGCACCCCCTAGCTCGGCAGCTCTTATCGAACTCCCTTGGATCGACAGAGCTTTGTTGCCTGGCCTCTAGTACACGGCCCCTAGTGGCCGTTTGCCCGATTAATCCGTACGGACTCACTAAACAGTTGGTTTTGTTAGAACTTCGCTCAAAGAGGCGCAACGGGGGTTTGGACGCCAATGAATCGACTCCACCAACTTCATCATTTAAGTACTGTAGATACATTATTGAAAAAAATATAGGAATATATCATGTGTGGTTTGACATAGCACTTCACATGAAGGTACAAATTACAACAGCCCTAGGGCAACAAAGTGAAACCGTACGGCATCCACATGGCGTAGCGGTTATCCAAGCAGCGTGGATGTGGCTAGCTGTCACGGTAGTGGCAGGCACAATTGCAGATCGGGTTGGCACAATAGTAATATGGGTCGTAGTCACTATCGAGGTGCACGACCTCCTTGTTGTTGATCCTCTGTTCGTGAAGCTCGTCATTGTTGATCCTCTGTCTGCGAAGCTCGTTATTGTTGGGATTACAGGAATCTTTAGCTCTGAAAAAAGAAAGGAGAAACAGTTAGCAGTACTGCCGTCTTCTTGCGATCAATCGCTTGCTAGTATCTGCTCAATCTCTGACTCCCCGTGGAGTTAGCTGATACACGAGTACTTCGAGTAGATTAGTTTGTCTACTTCATCCGTCCCGGCAACGACCGGATGGATGGATCATGGATGATGCATGACACCACACCCTCCAATGCTGCAACAGTTGTTTACTCCTTTTGGGGGTTCAGTATTGTACTGATATCTTTCTTTAGTACTGATAGGAACACAAAGAAGAGCACCATCAACTACTTAATAGATACTGAAAATTATGGTGCTTGGTAGTTTTGCCGTTTTCATAGAGCGTTCAGAGAGTAACATTTCCACGAACGAAGGCTACTTGCTCGAAAAGGTTAGCACACTAACAAGGTTACAACAACCTAAATTTGGTCGCGGCTGCAAGCGCAAACTAATCCGAAAAGGGAGGCAGGCGCCTAGGATGTTATGTGCTTGCTGATGATAGGCTTACCTTAAAACGAACGTCTGCTCTTATATGTTGCCGTCACAATGCGCATTCTCTATTTGTAACCTGACCTCCTCAGGCCCTTCTTGGGGTTTATATACATGAGTAGGGTATGACGGGAAATTCTCATCCTACCTCTCAATAATTACAAAGGTAGGGGTACATTGACATATTCTCTATACTATTAGGCCTATTACATATTGGGTCAGTTGCAAGACCTAGTCATGGGGGGTTGGGCCACCCCTATAACAGGACTTCCTCGACATCAAGCGCGGAGGTCTCGATGGGCAAGCTGACGTGACCAACTATCCCAACCCTCCGTCCCCCGACAGCAAGCGCGAGGGCGCCGACTGGTGAGCTGATGTAACTGGTAGCTTGCAGTCCCAATAGAGAGTTCTTCTTTTACTGATCATAATGCAACTGCAGAGTCCACCAACAAATCATGAAAGTAGGGCAGGGGTGGTGCCGTCCCTCTGACAAGATGTTTACGAGGAGGTCGGCGATGAAGTTGTGCCACCCCGCCGAGGTGATGCCTCCAAGACGGAAAGCGAAGTGCAATAGCGATTCGGTCGAGGCCAAGTAATATGATGTGGTCGGGCGGGGTCACGACCACGAGATGGTCAGACGAAGCGTCAACTACGATGTGGTCGAAGTCACGACTACGAGGTGATCGTACGAAACGTCTGCGACCACGGGGTGGTCGGACGGGTGTCAACGAAGTCGGAAGAATCACGACCACTAGGTAGTCGGACAAAGTCATGACTAGGACGTGGTCGGACGCTGCCAACAAAGATGGCAGTCGGACAAAGTCCTTGAAGAGCGTGCTCTGTTCCCTACTGTTCGGACTGGCGTCGACGAAGCCGGTGGCGGGACGAAGCCTTGACGCGCGTACTCCGGCGTTGCCGAAGCTGACGACGAGATGAAGCCATGACACACGCGCTCTATATCCCACTCTTCGGGATGACTAGCGTCGATGAGACGAAGCTGCAGTGCGCGCGGTCCGTCCCCACCCTTCGGACTAGCCGTAGATGAAGTCGGCTTAACTAGCCGAAAGCGTGGGCGTGGAAGTCAGCTGCGTGGCGCGGAGTTCATACTTTGGGCTAGAGTTCATACTTTGAGTTATAAAATTGTATTTTGAGCCATTAATGAGAACCTGCATTGAAGGGAAGCTCATTTGCATTGTATTTGTTCTATTTTGCTCTTTTGGTGCTTTTATCTTGCTATAAAAATGATCATAATGAACAATTGTTCTTTTATTTGGACGATAACCAAAATTGTGGTTTTTTGAGGAGTTTTGGTGTGGATTGGAGATTTTGTTGAAAACTTGCTTTTTCTTGGTGTTAGCACAATTACACATTTTGGTACTACGACCATGGTATTTTGTGGTTCTTGCAACTTGCTTACTTTTCTTGCCAAGTTTAAACTCAAAATTTTGCCTTTCGAGGTGTTTATCAAATTAGTCATCAAAGGAGAGATTGTGAGACCATGTGAAAGTAATTCTATGTGTGTGATGACTGATGATTTACCGGGATTTGAGGTCATAAGCTGTGGGCTACGAGGCTTATGCCAAGTGCATTAGCCAGTTGTCCCTATTATTTTTTAAAAATCAAAATTAACCAGGCCATTCTTCTGATCTTCTCTTCAGGCCCACCCGTTGGAGTTCGAATGCGCCGAGCAAAGGCCAGGCGTAAGGAAGCCACTAGGCCCATTTGATGACCCAGTTAGCGCCCTAGGTCATCACAACCGTTTGTGCAGGTCCAACCAAAAGCCAACCTTTCGCGCGGGAGAAGCCGGGCAAGGAAGCGGAAGGGGTGGAAAAGAGGGCGCGAAACTGCAGGCGGCGGCGCGGCGTGGAGATGAGCTCATCGACGTCCGTCCGCGACGACGACGCGCCGGACCTCGTATGCCAGCTGGACTGCGTCCACGGCATGGTCGACGCGCTCTCCTCCGTCCGCTGGAAGCGCCACCAGGTCAGCTCCCTCTCCCCCCTATGTATATGCTGGCGGCGTGCGCCATGTCCAAGAACCATCCTGTCCCGGTCCGACGTTAAAGCACCTTTTCTCGTTGGGCAGGACGCTGTGCTGGAGCTGTCAGAGCACGGTATCGTGCTCATTGTGGAGGAGAGCGGCTGCCTCCAGGCCAAGGTCTACCTCAAGCGCGAGGTGAGTGCGCTGCCTGCCCGTCAGGTGTTTGTGTTTATGCCTCGCTGCGCCTGGGCGTTGAATTCTGTGGGGATTGGGTGCTGCAGCTGTTTGTGGAGTACGAGTACACGTCGGAGGGGCGGCCGCAGTTCGGGCTGAGCCTGGGGCTCCTCGTCGATTGCCTCAACACGTTCTCGGCCCCAGGGCATGCCTCCTCCGTCGAGATCCGGTACCCTGGCCCCGACATGCAGCTTCTCCTCAAGTATGTGTCTTCTCTGGTTGTGATGGTTTGTTCATCCTTTTTAGTTACTTTTTGATTTGCTATCTTCTTATAATTGATCGTGTAACTCATCAGACATTTGCGTGGCTATGATGGATAAATAGCTTGTTGTTCATCCTTTTATGGTTTCATTCACTCATTGAATTACGATCGTTTTAAAGTTGATCTCATAACTCATTAGACATTTGATAACTGTGGTGGATAAATAGCTAGTTGTTCATACTTGGGATGGAATACATGACTAGATCGGCTTATGTATCTTTATGACTTACATGTGTATAGGTTTGTAATTCACGTGAAATTCATGTTCAGATGAACTGCTGAAACTTATGGGTGACTACATTTTATGATAAGATTAGTGAATCATATTTTTCAAGTTCATTATAGTACCATCTCAGCCTTGGTAAAAATTCAAGCTCTTGCATTTCGATCAAGATTCTAAATTAGTTGTGGAGATGGATTTAACTTAAGTAATGTAAAACAAAGGACACGATGCAAATGCCAGGAGATATTTGTGGGCTTTAGCTCATACGAGGTATTCTGGTAATGTGAGCACAGGTCAGTGGGCTCCCCAGATGCATGTATGTATGCAGAAATCAGAACCAGAATTCCAGATACAATCTCCTGGGATTACCATTTTGAGCATGCCGGGAATAGTCCAGTCACTTTTACTGTTAAGGTACTCCCAATACTTTCTCTGTTTCTTCGTTGGTGGTTTGCGTCAATGTAAGTTAAACTTTTAGTTTCACTTACATACATGATTCACCTCCTGAAATGTCACAGTCTGCCGTCCTAAAAGAATCAATCGATGACCTTGAGTGGCCAGGTTCCAGCATTCAGATCCAATTGCAACCTGACTCCCCATCAGTAATATTCAAAGGCGAAGGTCATGGTGACTTGCAGGTGTGTAATGAGTCAGTTTCTAATCTTCAGGTAGCTTCCAATTGTGTCCATAACCCACTGCTAGTTACTACATTTGGCAGATTGAATTCCCCTACTGTGCAAACACCGATCTTCTAATTGCATTCCAGTGTGACCATGAAGTATCGTACAGGTAAAACTCTTGTGCCTGGAAGCTCAGATGGTATGCTTCTTTGTGCTAACCGTACAGTTTTCTGCAAGGTACAAGTACAAGTTTCTTCGTGCGACTACCTCAAATTTCCCATGTAGTGTCATGAAGGAGAATCGTGGGAGTAAGGTGACAATCGGGAGGGGAGGGATGCTCAAAATCCAGCACCTGGTTTCAGTTGTGAGGCCAGGTATGCAATACTTTCGTAATGTTGCTGGAGGGGCTCAACAGCCAAGCCGGATTGCTTATATAGAATTCTTTGTAAAGCCAGATGAAGATGAGAACACTATAAATGATGCATAGCATTTGTGGTATAGGTTATGTTGTTGGGCTTGTGTCATCCATAAGGTTCTACATTATCTTCACCAGTTAATTACTACTTTCAGCTTTGTGCATCCTTCTTGTATGGTGATTAGTTGATATTTGTGAAACTGAAGTTTATTTTGTTTCTTAGCGATGACCTTTGTTGTAAATTTGCATTGCTTCAAATCCTGTTTCTTTGTTACTATTTAGAATTAAGTTGGGATAGGTATCCTTTTGTTCCTTGACCTTTCAAATCAGGTCCATCTTTACGCCTTCGATTTTCAAGTAAGCATAGTTAACCTTTGATTTTGAAACTTTTTCCCAAAAGTATCGACCACTCAATAATTTGGAAAATGAAAGTTGGACAGTTTTGAAAAATTTTAGGCTTGAAATGGATTTGACCTTCCAAATTCGTTGATCAGCAAGATATTTATCCTCAGCTAATTTTGGTGACTATGGTTATCATTAAATCATTAGATTTATCAATGGATAATATGGGCCTTAACCACGGGTGATCCAGTCTTCCAAGCAAATGGTCATGTTCAGCTCGTGCCTCTGTCTCATCATAACCTCCCATTGCTATCAACAGGACCCAATTAATCTAGCTTAGTACTATTGAATGGCCCATTGATAAATTGCTAGCCATTCCCAGGTGAGAGCTGTGCATCGTCAGTTCTTCTTGTTCCCTCTGCTGTTGTTGCTTGTGTTTATTTTGCACCTCATATATTATTTGCCTGCTGTAGTTGATAAACTTGCACATCACAGCAACTGCTCAGTACAACAAGCACTAAAATATACAAATCGTGTGCACTAGCTATTTACTATCAATGAGAGGAATGCCAACTAAGAGACGTTTTTTTAGCTGAAACAGAGAAGGCAAGAGAGAAGTCGGCAGCATTGATTCATCACTGAACAATCTTTAATCAGTAAAAGTTACATGGAAAAAGACTACATCCTGTTGGAATCCTGTTTCTTGTAGCTAGTTATGTGAAAGATCTATCTAGTCAAGACTTTAACTTAGCAGCAAAGGAGAAGTGGTGGCTCCAAGGAACCAAAAGTACAAACCCAAGTTCTGCTTTACCTTCCCATAGTGAAAGGACTTAAGGACCGCACCAAATCTCCTTTACTTTTTGTGGGCTACTCTGTTGATGAAAGGTAAAGAAATCTTCTCCAATTCTCTGTTTAATTCATCCTACCTAGTGACAACTCACAGATGACCACTGTACCAGGCAAAAAAGATTGCTAAACTAGCTAAGCCAAGAGAGGATTGGCTATTGGATTATTAAAGCTTTAGAGGGTGCGTTTTTGTGTTAACTTGTGAACTGGATGTGCCATTGTCTATTGAGTGAACCAAGAGATAATTCAGAGGACTCCAATGAGACACCTCTTCAACGACCTGTCTGATGTACCTAATGGCCTTTCTCTATCCTTGTGAGTGCGAGATGACATTTTGATGTTACAAGATATCCATCCAACCTTGAGGCGCATATTTGGGAAGCCCCTATTCTGCGGAGTGAACGTGATGGGCTCTTAAATCAGAGTAATGAGACATGCCTTGTGAGGCTGTGAGCAGTGTTAACATAAAGTAGTAGTAACTTTTAGCCTAACAAGCTTGTATAGTTTGAGAAACTAGTAGGGTGGTCCGTGAATTTGCACGGCTAGATTCGTTACATGTCGGGTGTATAGTCAGTATTGATTTTTGTTCATGTTAGTTGTTTGATTCTTTTCCTGACTATAAGTTGATTTCACTGGCAATTTGATTAGCTTTGAGATGTTTGTGTGCCATTAGATAGACATTTAGAGTTATAAGAAAGCTTATAGCCAAAATACATCTTGAGGGGACTTAGTTGAAGTTTTGGTAGAAAGATTTTCATTTCGTATAGTATGTTCTTAGGACATTAGAAATTCATCTATTATATAATAAAAGCTGAATGCCCGTGCGTTGCTACGGATTTTAAAAAATTTTAGAACATATTTGTATACATGTTCTAAAATTTTTTACCACCCGTTAGTTTCAGAACATATAGTATGATAAAATTTTAAAATCCGTAGCAACGAGCATTCAGCTAGTACAAGATTAAGCACTGGATGAAAAATACAGCATATACTCTACAATGCAGTCTAGATGAAATCTACCTTGATCACTAAATCATGGAAAGAAAGATATTTTGATGGGAAGGTGGGAAGATTCGGCGCAAGTCTTCTGGGGCCACATGTCAGCGCTGCCTTTTGTGAGAAGGGGTGGAAGAGACCGGACCAACTACCAACTCATTTTTTTATAATAGTAAAGAAAGGCTGATGGCAGGTGATTTACGGTTACTAAGAAAACAAAGAGAAATATGCTATAAATTCTCACAAAAATGAAAATATATGGCCCTTAGTTTGATAGTCCCTTATTTAAAAGGCTTATATTTGATAGCTGGATTAGAGATATAAAAATTTGAAACAATTCTCGCACAAAAGAAAAATATTTAGCCCTTAATTTTGGCGGACTTTATATTTAAGGCTTAACTTGGATAGCTGGCTTAGTGATATATTAATTAAAAAAGAGATAAGTAACACTACCTATAATACATATGTTAATTATGCGTAAATTTGCTAAAGGGGCCTGCCTTCCAACTCTCTTTCACACAGCGTAAGAGAGATCCCACTATAGATTGCACTAATTGATTATAAAATTAAAAATCCCAAATGTACTTTGTTTTGCAAAATAGGAATTTTAACATTTGGAATTCGCAAAGAAAATCCATATGCTGTACTATGCCACACTACATCGCGTTCAAATACACTATTAATTAAAATCACTTTTTAATCAAATACACTATTTATTTTGTGGAAGGATTAAGGAGATGATGAAATTGAAAAAGGTATTAAATAACTTAGGTAACCATCGTAATTATTTTGATGAGAGAGAATACATTGTATGGGTGGTAATGAATAAATATATATGATACTTGGGATGATTAGGGCCCTGTTCTTTTCAGCTTCTAAAAGCTGCTTTTCGGCTTTTCTACAGTAACTAGCTTCTAAATAGAGTATTTTTTTCAAGATAGGGTCTACTAATTAATTGTAGTACATACTTTACTGACTTCATTTATATCAGCAAAAATCGCACGTGAATTTTTGTTACTCTGTAATCTCTCGTACAAACAGCCCAAAAGTCACAAGCCGTAGCCAAAAACTACAAGCCGCAGCCAAAAAGAACAGGCCCTAGATTTAGCATGGTGGTGTGCGAGTGGTGAGATGCTTGGGATCTGACGCCGTCGTCGGCGAGTGACTCTGGTATCTATCCTCACTGCATGGTGGCGCAAATGCAACAAAAAATCAAAAGTATAAGATTAGAAGCGGTTTGTGAATATGTTTTTACAAACGAGTCAATATCCTTAAACCCTGTGGTATGATTATAAAGTGTACGAATGCGTTTTGTAAGTTGTTATGCATCATGTTTTACTTTGTGTTTGCATGATACTATACTTTGCGAATGTGTTTTGCAAATTGATTGAAATATATGAAATTGTGGCCTTTGCTGAATTTTGCAAACCAGACAGACCGCCATGTATTGGTCGTTCTAACCGGCCAGTGACTTGACCAGGAGTGTATTGCCGGTTGAACCACCGGAGAGTTTTTCTCTATGCCATGCTAGAGCGGTTTGGCCAGCTCTATACGAGTAGTCTAACTAGCTTTTGCGGTTTGACCAGGCTTTTGTAGCTGGTTGCTTTTTTTTATAGAGTTGTTTTTTGTGCTCATATCTGTATTTGGTCTAGTGGTTTGTCCGGCCTTTCGGGCGGTCTGACCGTCACCTGTGCGGATGATCTGATCGATAGTTGCTATAACGACTATTTTTTCTAACCGTTGCAGAGGAGGCCAGTTCTACCAGCTATCTGTTGGCGGCCAGATTAGCTTCAGCTGTTTTTGCCGAACTTTTGTTCCAACGACTAATTTCTTTGTGTGGTGTATAAATACCCCTTGTGGTCGATTAGGTAGTGGGGTTGGAGCATTCCTTCATCTTTTTGAGCTTAATAGCAAGTGTTCTTACCTTTTATGTGCATGTGTCATACTTAGTAAGCTTAGAGAAGTAAATTTTTGTGTATGTGTTGCATTTGGTGGCCGATTGTGGGCCTGTTCTTTTTGGTCATGACTTGTGGCTTTTGGTCATGGCTTGTGACTTTTAAATTTGTTTGTACGAGAGATTACAGAGTAACAAAAATTTACGTGCGATTTTTGCTGATATAAATGAAGTCAGTAAAGTATGTACTACAATTAACTAGTAGGTAATATCTTGAAAAAAATACTCTATTTAGAAGCTAGTTACTGTAGAAAAGCCGAAAAGCAGCTTTTAGAAGCTGAAAAGAACATGGCCTGTGTATCCATCGAGTTTTGGCATTTGATCAGTTCAAGTGAGCGTCTCTGACTTGTTACAATTTTAGCTCTGAATTAATGTGCACTGTTATAATATAGATCTACTATAATTGATGCCGTAGATGTTTCTTTTTTTACTTTGATTAACGTGATAATTTTAGCCCTGAAGGGTGTGTTTGGTATGCATAATTTTACATTCCGTTGTAATCTAATATTTCCATCAACCTGATCACCGGTAACACATTACCAATAATATAAGACTTAATGTTTGGTTGGTTTGAAAGAAACTACAACATGATCATTATAATAGTTCAAATATTTCATAACTCAAACCAACAAGTCTATAAATTTAAATTACACATTTGAAATTTCAAACCTTGAAGGTTAACATTTATAAATTTCATATTGAAAACTAAAATTTGAATTTTACAATTTAAATTATCTCAATTTAAAATTGTAACATTAAAAATATTAGTTATTATGATTCAAAAGTTCAATTTTTTATTTTTGAAATTTTTAGTTTAAATTTTTTAGTTTTAAAATTTGAGTTTGGAACTTTAAAATATTTGAATTTATAAAATTTAAATTTTGGAACTTGAATGTTTGAATCCCAGGATTAGAAATTTCAGATTTTAAGATTTAAATTTTCAAAAAATGGAATTTCAAAATCCAAACTTGAAATTTTGAATATTGAAATTTAAATTGCCTTGCTTTAAGATATTGAAATTCAGGGGTCAAATTTAAATATTTTGGTTTCGAAGTTCATGTTTTGAAACATGTTTTTTAATTTGGATTTTGAATCCAGAATGTTTAAATTTTGGACTATTAGAAATTAAAGCAAATGACAAAAGTGCAATAGCAAAGATTCTATTCTCTTGGTAATCCAAAATAGACGCCCTTTTCTATAGTAAAGTGATTTCTGGAAACTATGGTAATTTGGTTTCCAAATTAATCTTGGATATCTGATTCAGATTACTAATTATTTTACCAAACAAGGTAATTTCATAGGATTACTGAAGTATTCATGGGAATCCTCAGATGATTCCACCAAACAAACACACTTTTAAAGCGAATATAGTGGCTTCTTTCGACTGTTTTAAAAAGATAATAGATAGACAAGTGTACTCTTTCCATTAAAATTTTTATGCAGTACCACTGTAGTTCATCGTAATGAATCAAAAGTACTCCAGTAGTACAGATGTAGAGAACCAGAAATGGTAGGACTTGCGGAGTATGTGATTTGTTGTGCGAACTAAGGTAGGAGTTTAGCTCTAGCGTCTAGATCCTGAGCATGCACGTTATTTTTTGGTTATATTTTTTTAGTTACGGTTGATAGTTTTTAATTAAATCTGATTTTTTTTATGGTTTTTAAGACGATGATGAATGATAAAGATGTCGACGTGAACAACACTCACAGATTTGAGTTTGAAAAGCTAAAGAAACCAAAAACCACAAAAATACCAAACAGAACAGGACCTATACATCTATTGGTCACCACAGTTAGGTTTACCTGGGCTCCTATGTTTAGGCTGTGATCGTTTCGGCTTCAGCTTCTGGCTTCTGGCTTATTTTTCACTATTAATAAATTCTTCTTTTTCTGAACTTTTGGCTTTTTTTTGAGCTTTTTTGCTCGTTCTTTTTTTCCCGTATTCGTTTACGTTGTCTGTGATGGGCTAACATATTTTTTTATATTTTTTAAATTTAATTATGTTAAATAAACCTCTGTCAGCTACAGTGTTTTTTCAGCCAACTACAATGCTTTTTAGCCATAAGCCACCAAAAATAAGCCCAAATGATCACCACCTTAGACGAAAAACCAGTACTCGTAGCTGGAAGACAAGCACGGCTTGTGGTTAACATGTCATGTATGGTTACGTATGATCGCATAACAGTACCTCGTCCTGAACTAATATCACTATAGCATGGTTTCCTGTGATCCTCACCGTTCGCTTCTGATTTAGCTTTTGGCTTCTGACTTATTTTTTACTATTTATAAATTTTGTCTTTTTAACTAAGATGTATTTCCTAGGAAATTCTGATTTAACAGTATTATAACTCCCATGTGGATCAATATTATAACTCCCATCTAATTGTATATTTATAAATGCTTTGTCTTCCACATGACCCCACATGTAGACCTAAGGTGAATCACTGATTTCGTGCTTTGTCTTCAAGCTACGACCTCTGGTTTCGTGATCTAAATCTGCATTTATCTAATTGTATGCTTTGTCTTCCAGCTACGAGTACTGGTTTTTTGTATGCAGGGGGGTTCACTTGTCAACTCCATATTATGGGGGTGTTCACTTGTCAACTCCATATTATGGGAGTGTTCGGCAGGGTACAAGTCGGTCGGTTTTTGGCAGCCGCTACAGTACATAACTTTTAAATGGAGTATTTTCACAAGACGAAGTCTACAAGTTAAATATAATACACGGTAAAAGCTTAACATCTGTACTAGCTAAAATCGCAAGTGAGTATCGATCTCTCCGTAATCTGTACCGTAAACAGTCAAAATTCAAAAATTTTAACCAAAAGCACGTGGTGCTAGCAAGGGCAAGCACTAGCAGGCACACATGCCAATTGGTAACGCTCAATACATGGCTTCCGATTTCTGGCTTAAGAGTTCAAAAAGTATCTAAACGGTTAAAAATATATTAAAATAACTGATAGTTTTTCTCGAGTAATTAAATTTAAAGAATAAAAAAGGTTAAATCATACGGATAATACAAAAAAATAAAGAAAAAAAATCCTTAAAAAACCAAAAGGCTAAAAAAGACAATTAAAACACCGACATATGTTTCGGAAGCTAGAACTCGGAAACAGAAATTGTTTGGAAAAATATGCCGTATCCCCTGCAGACATGTTTGGTGTACTTCCCAATGAAGCAGGTGCACGCACGCACGTTAGACCGGACCGAAGCCACCAAACCAAGCGAAACCCAACCTATTCGGGTGCCATTGATGGCAGACCGACGCCATCATCAATTCATCTTCATAGCTTCCAAGGCGCGCGCCAATGAGCTCGCAGCCGCATCGCTCTGAAAAAAAAGGTCCCGTTCGTTGCCGGGACCTGCCACTTATGGCCATCATTCGATATGTCGACTGTAGTGTGTTCATCCTGTCGAATTTCCCCCGAGATTTTTCACGTCCATTTTCTACCTAGTAGTCACTATCATTTAGACGCAGTGACGAAGTTAAGATTTAATTATCTTTCGAGTTGAATGATGAAATAATCTAGACTATCTCTACTTCTAATAGGCTAGTTTGTCGACACAACCATTGGACCGTCCGCATCACCCACCCACATCTTGAGGAAAATAAACAACCGAACAATGCCGTTTGGGCTATCTACGATGATGCAGAAGTGTCGGTAACCTCTTAGCCCTAATATCACTATTCATCTCGATAGAGACATGGCCATAAGAGTCATAGGCTCCTGTGTGTCTGTGGGATTCAATTGGCGAATCAATAATGAGGACATATTAGCGTAAGGCTCACTTAACTTCAGTTTTTTTTCCGTATTCATTTGCATTGTCTGTGATGGACTAACTTGTTTTTTCTATTTTAAATTTAGTTATGCTAAATAAATCATTATTAACTATAGTATAATTTTAATTAACTATAATATAAATTACATATGTTTTTTTAGTCCAAGTAAGCGGACTCTTAGCTGCCCTCGTCAATAATTGTACTAGCACCTACGGATGCAGAACACACACGTACACCACGGAAGCGAGCACTAATGGCGCTTAAATTAGCCGACCGGCCGGTGGCGGCAACCATCTCACCGGCCACCGCTTGTGATCTGCAATGTCCCACTCGCCTGTGTCCGACAAGCTAGCAGTCGTCTACAGCCATCTTCAGTTTTTAAAAGCTGTATTTTAGTTTGTCTACGATAACTAGTTTTTAAAATAGAGTCTATAAATTAATTATAGTATATATTATAGTAATTTTATTTATATTAGCTAAAATCACACGCGAATCATTTGTATCTCCGTATTCTTTCTTACAAACAACTAAAAGCTATAAAATGAAGCTAAAAAAATAGACCCGTTGCGCAAATGTATTGGAAAGACAACATTGAGCTGCACATTCATACGATGGAAAGTTCATAATAGAACCTTGCAACATTGGCATGGGCAAACATGCTTCGGCTGAATTCTACCTGTCAGCACGGGGTAAGTCAAATGCCCTTTTCTTTTAGGTTGTGGCTAATGATTTTTTATTGTATTTTTTGAGACGTCGGCAGATGACTCAAGTGCCGACGGACTTAAGAATATGTTTAGAGAAGCGGTTTTGAGAAGTAGCTCTAGAAGCTGTTCCGTTTATTTCGATTTCCGAGAAAAGCTGAAACCAAAAAACACTCCAAAACCCAAAAGATTATGACCAATGTATGCAATGTCCGAGGAGTTTTAACATCAGCATGAAGCCCCCGAAAACGTAAGCTTCTCTATAGGCCGCAGCTTCGTAGAAACTCCTTGTCATTATTAGCTTATGTGAAGCTGCTAAGGCCCTTTTTTTTTTGTCTTTTATCTTCAGCTTTTTTTTAATAATTATTATTTATTAATTTAATAAGTTATAGCTAAAAGTCAACGCAAAAGAACATGCTCTAACCCTCGTAAACGGACCGATAACGTTGTATACCAGTACCACATTGTCGCTTGGTGCGTATAACGACACTCCTGCTCTAAGCTGGGAGTAGTTTGCCTTTCAGCATGTGTGAATGGGATCATCTCACCAGTTCGCACAATGCAAAGTCACAGGAGCTGGACCATTCCATGGGCAACGGAGTGGGCCCCACAGGAAGCGCTCGTTTTCTCTAGCAATCCTACTTGCTCTGGCTCTCCCATGCTTCTATTCTTTCCTACTTATAACTTATTGTACTACGATAACTAGTTTTTAAATACTATATTTTTTAAAATATAATCTACATGAAGATTATTAAAAAAATATATTGAGTTAAATTATACAGCCTAAAATCATATACAACTATTTTTCTTTGTATACTGTCTTTTATAAATAGTTAGAATTTAAAATGTTAAATCGTAATATATAAGTCATAGTCCAAAGGAACTAATCCATGCATCTGCAATTTTGTGCTCTTAAATGGAGGATGTTTACGCGCGAGAAGAGGGGGGAAGAGGCAGAGAGAGTCAATCGCCTTGAGACAAGGGTGGTTACGTAGCACATCAAGGCTCATGTCTGTCTGCACCCACTGCCCTACCATTCTACCAATGCCAATGCACGCGGCTTGCACACGCGACAACTACAGCGTGGCGACCTCGGCCGATTAAACCACTCCTGTCTCCTAGTCTGGGCAACCGATCGAAAACATGGCCAAATTTGCAGTCTCTACCACTGTCCTCAGATCGTTATGATCATGTCTAACCGTTACGACTATTTTCTATAGCCGTACGATTATGTTATAGTGACTATGGCCACCTCCTGTGTCGTTACGATCGTTCTGTTGGTCCTCCGATCACACAGACAGTCGTTATGACCATACTGTGATATCTCTAATCACGTCTTGTTGCTCCGACCACGCAGTCGTAAACTTCTGTTAAAGTTACGACCACGTTCACTGCCTCTCGCTGCACCTCCTTCGTCCACGGCTGATCACCGTAGTCGTAGCTCTTTACGACCACGCAATGATTCTATCGACCACACCGAAGGCTCTGTCGACCGCTGTATTCGTAATGTCTTACGACCACAGCTTCTCCTCTACGACCATGATCGTAACTCCTTACGACCATGTCTGTTGCTCCTGCGCACGCCGCCACTCGATCGTTGTGGTCGTAACTCCTTTACGACCACGCCTACGATCCCCGTTGTGGTCATAACGATTTACGATCACGTCTTATCGCTGTGGTCGTAACGACTTACGAATAAAAAATTTTGCGGGTATATAAATGTAATTTCGAATAAAAAATACATTATTTGTAAAAAAAGTTCAAAAAATACCCTACCGAGGGAGTACTACGATACTTCCCGTGTATAGCTGAAATTAATGTCAGCGTCACTGAGCACCCCAAGCAACAGGGTTGGCAATAAATGGTCTAGATAAACATCTAAAAATTCTCTAAATCAGAACATTTTTATTCTCACAAAAATTCAAATAGTCTCCTATTGCAAGTTAGCACGCACAACAACAATAAAGATTTTTGTTCTAAATAAGTAATAGTAGGCTAGAGTCTAGAAATTAAATCTCTCCAAAGTCGACGAAACGATAGCCTTGTAATAAATCCTAAGCTTATATCCTGGCATTTGAGTAGAGAATCTAAAACATCGCATCAAACCTTCTTCTTATGTTATGGTTCCAGTACATAGATCGCTAACTTTCATACGTTCATATCGAAAACTAATTCTTTGGTTACACTCTAATCCCTCAAGTCTCTTTTAACTGCTTTCTCCCATATCAGTTTTGGACCTCTTGGTCGATCTGTATCTCTTCTTACATTTTCGGTACATCTTAAAACTTCACTACATATCGGTGCCTCAGGAGGCATATGTTGGAGATGTCCAAAGCATCTCAAGCGATGTTAGACAAGCTTATCTTTAATTGGTGCTACCTCCACCCCTATCATATATACTAGTTAGAGATCCGTGTATTGTAACAGAGTCATAAAAATAATAAGATGAAACTTATTGCCGGGCTAACTTCACACATCAAATATTGGAGAGCAAGCGACAGAAAGAGAAGGGTGGCCAGAATACGCGAGGAGATAGAAAAAATGGAGAGGGTTGATGGTTGTATCCTGAGAAAGAGAAGAAAGACGAATGGTCCAGATCAAATCGGATAGCTGAGAAGAGAGGAGTGAGGACAGACCAACCACTAACTCTTTTTTTTTATAATAGTAAAGATCATTATTACAAATTTGATCTTGCCTTTGTGTGATCACAAATCCATCACAAACAACATTATTTACGCTATACTTATTTTTTTATATATGTTGTCTTTTACTCGTACAATATTCTACTCCATATTGCAAGTTAACATATAGTGTAACAAAATTTTAGAAAACTTTTAGTTGGTGAACAAGCACGCAGAGCCTTACTTCATAATATTCGAGCCACGTCAGCTAAATTTTATGCATGGACCGCTAGATAAGATACTCCTCATGTCCATCATGTTACATCGTGTGGGAAACCTCTGTGGTTTCTACAAAGATTATATGGAAGCTGATCTCGTACCGTATTTATATAGGACGTTACATTACCTCATGTCAGACGTGATATAATGATACTAGAATTTGCGTAGGTTGTATTAGACGTGTTGTTAATTTATAAAAATCGACTCTGATTCGATTTTGGCTAGGTTCATCTTAGCTTTTTTTTTTGTAACTTATGCTTATATTGTCTATAGTAATTAGCTTTTAAACGGTGCGTTTTTTCAACACGGGGTTAATAGAAAAATTGTAGTAAAAAGTGTATTGAGTTTAGCTGTACCGGCCAAAATCGCATGCGACTATTTTCCTCTGCAAACTACCTCTCGTGAATAGCTAGAATTCAAATATTTAAACTGTAAGCCATCAACATAAAAGAACCCACCTTTTCTCTTCACGTTGGACTCGTTTCACTCGCTCTATAGATATACCCTAGTAGTTCATAGGAAGGGCAAGAATCTCATTATAATCTCTTTTCATATAGTGAATTTCGCCTTCGTACGTCCGTGTTTTTTCCCGCAAGAGTTTTTCAAATTAAATTTGTGCATCCTATTCTTTTGATTATTTATTTTAATCGTACGTTTTATAACAGATCATTACAACGGCAACCTTCTCCACCGTGAAAACTCCGGTTGAACCATCAGTTGGTCCATGTTCCGTCGTCTACACGGCCAAAAGAAAAAGAAAATGGACACCAAGCTGGAAATGGTAGGATCTCCTTACTGGTGGAGATTAATTATGAATTCCCACTCCGAACACAGTGACACGACGATATTCCGTTTTGGGATATCTTTATTTCATCAGCAATGAACAAGCAATCTTGATTTTTTTCCTACTACAGTACGTCTACACGAACGTATGTATGACATAGCATCAAATAATATGGCATGGGTGCTGTTGCCATCAAAACCATCAAAGAATGTCAGATATATGCTGTTAGCTACTAACAGTAGCCTAATAGGAAGTAATTAATCAATCAATCAAATTAAGGAGGGGATCTTACACCAGCCCAAGAAATGCTCAACAGCAGCAAAATCCATCCGTACACAGACGAATCGATCATCTTCAGGCTGTAGCTTTGGGATGCTGATTAACTGACCGCGTTTCAGTGGCGCTTCGATTCGCTTTCGCCGATTGATTGATGCAGATTCCTAATTATCCGGCTCTGGCCGACTGCAATCTTCGTCGTCCACAAATACCTACTCCTCGATGATGATGCAATCGGGAGTACAAAATTCCGTTTTTGATCTCGCAATTACGTGAGCATGTCAGGTCACTTCGGCGGTAGCTTTCAGATAGCCGTGTTTAGCTAGCTAGCTATGTTGCTTTCGTGAATTTGTCGATGCATATTCCTAAGAAATTTAGACACACTGCGATATCGGTTACAAGACGTTTCAGCGGCTCATATGCAATGAAGTTTGCGTATACACGCTGTCAATATTGTTGGGCACCAATCGACCATCATATGCCCAATTCCCCGGTATCTCTCGTGTTATACAGGGGTTGTTCTTTTGAGTTTTTGAAATCAACTTTTGACTTCTGTTACAGTACCTAACTTTCAAACAAAGTATTTTCTCAAGATATGATCTACAAATTAAACGATCTACATGTTAAAAGCCCAACATATGTACCAACCAAAATCGCAAGTGAGTATCTGTCTCTCCGTAATCTATACCATAAACAACCAAAATTCAAAAATTTCAGCTAAAATCCTTAAGTCGCAGCCGAAAAGAACAGACCCTATTGCTCTTCCCAAAACCCAATTCCTCCACTCAAACGGGAGTTTTTTGATACACATAATGCTGCATACCAACTTTTATCAGCAGGAGGAAGGTCACGGCCGCATCAGAAATGAAAACAATCAAACAACTGTACGTGCAAAAGGGGACAAATGCATACGAACCAGTCACTTCGATCCTCCAGGAGAGAGTACATACACTGCAGATCAGTCTTTGGGTGTCATTATTGTAACTTGCACGCACAAAATAATGTTTTTGATGATCAAGCTGCATTTCCATATTACCTTGTTTAGTTTAGTTCTTGAAAGGCACCTACAAAAATATAGGACCGGTTATGCGAGTTAAAAGGGGGTAAATAATTTTTTAAAATCTTTCTCTGGTATTAGCAACATGACTATTTTCAAAGCATGACTTCCATATGGCTCTAATAGGCTGATAAGATGCTCCATCCTCTAATACATGACCTAAACTACTTAGGCCACCATCGTGGTTTTGTAAACCGCCTCTTCACCTAGTATCGAACAATTTTCTCAATTGCCATCCACAGACTTCATGGTGCTTCTCCTTAAAGCAACCACCACAACGAAGTTTATGATGCCCAATAATTTGTCACAAAGATCATACATTTGCTCTAAGGATCGTAAATACTTGAAACACCCAAGTTCAATAGCACACCACATGTATACACTTGCCTCATCACCATCCTTCACTTTCTCCCGTGCTTCTTCGCTTGGGATGATGCTCCACCAGGACTTACGCGATCCTTCATGGCCTCAGGGCTCCTCCTCTAGCCTCGGTCTTGCCGTTGATCGCAACAATTACCAAACGTCCTGCATATCAAAGAATAAGAAATCATTCTAAGCACAAGTGACATACACTTAATTCTCATCAATAAAATCGATGCAACATACACCACTTGACACCCATATCAAAATTATCATATTTATCACATAATATATGATGACCTTCATATGGTGTCACATAAACCATTCACGTTAATGGACGGCAAGTTTGTTACATAGTCTTTTCCAAACTCCTGCTCAAAACCAAAGTTAAATTCTAATTTGATTGGTCCACACCATCGATCGATTGGTAGATCTAAACTCAACTTTATTTGCTTGCACCCATCAACGATAATTTAGATTTAACCTGATTTTGCTACTTTTCGCATAGTGCGTATATACAATTTGAGCATTGGCTCCGCCAATGAAAGATAGACCATAATGCTATAGCACGGTCTATGTTTTAATACTGATCTTATGTGTGATTTCTTGGATTCAGAGGAAATTCTTGAAGACCTAGACTACGATCACGCAGAGGAGAGACACGGGAATTTTTATACAGTTTCGAGCTTTTTCTTAGGAGAATAACAACCCTACTTCCTATGTGGCTATTACTCAGAGAATTGATTACAACCGATAGAGTAATACGAAATGCCTTGCACTATCTCTAACTTGGACTGGATCCGATTAGATCCCCCTTCTCTCCGTCGTCAACTTTTATATAGTTGGCGAAGCGGCGGTCGTTTTCCACGCCAAAAGACACCTTAACGCTTCGGGTGATAACCGTATGACGGAAGTTATTGTCAGAGAGACGTGATGGTCCATTCATTGTGCGACAGTTGTTGTCAGAGAGAGATCATGCACAATTATTAATAATAAACGGACGTTCTAACCGCCTTGTCAGACAGACCCACGATGTACTAGGTCGTCGGAGACAAACCAGTCGGAAATAGACTGATCGTAGGAAGGTTCACAACCACAAGGTGGCCACAGGACAACTTATGGCTATGTAGTTGTAGAAAAGCTTACGACTGAAGAGTGTCATGGAAGAACTTACGGTTACCCTATGAAACCTCTCACTTATCGATAAGAGTTATACATAATAATATAAAGATTATTATATCCTCATCAGGAATTGTTAACTGCTTCTGCTTAGATTCATTACGCCCCTTACAAGCATTCACTAAACAGTGGGCTGATGCGACCAAGGGTCTGTTCTTTTCGACTTTTGAAACCGGCTTTTGGCTTTTGCTATAGTACCTAACTTTCAAATGGAGTATTTTTTCAAGACGGAGTCTACAAGTTAATCGTAGTATACGTTAAAAGCCTAACATCTATATCATCCACAATCGCAATCGAGTATCTCTCCATAATATCTATCGCAAACAGCTAAAATTTAAAAATTCTAGCTAAAAGCCATAATTTATAGCGATAAAGAACAACCCCAATTCAAGTGAACCGCTTGGAAGGATGAAGAGATAGTACAGTATCCATGATGATATGCATACAAAGCAACCAATCTGGATTTAGTTATAAGCAACATGTGTGCTACGAGAGTACACGTAGGAGCCCCGCACTGTTGGTGCGTGTAACACACAAATGTGGTTTGAGAAAGGTTACATGTGCAAAAATGTCGACCGTATCCTAATTACCTCCTAGAGTTGCCGCGATGAAAAGAATTAAAGACATGTTTGTGACCCAGGATTATTATCATAGGAACTTCAGAGCAAAGGAACTTTGAAGTTATTGAAACAGGATTTACATGAGTGACTGGTCCATGTACTCAATGTGAGGAAGCGGCGAAGAAGGATCCAATATGTTGTACTGCTACCTAGGAATCAGTAACTTGAGTCATGCTCAGAGGCATCCGCAGCATATTTGTGTTCTTTTGCTAAATATTTATGTCTTTTGATTTGTATTATAGTAATTAGCTTTTAAACTATGTGTCTTTTAGGATAGAGTCTGCAAGTCGATTATAGTATATATTGTATCAATTTTAACTATACTGTCTAAACTCATATGTGATTGTCTCTCTTTTCATGCTCTCTCACGAACAGTGAGAATTCAAAGACCATAAGTCACAGCTCAAAAAAAAACTCTTCATTATCCCAATGCTTTTGTCCATTTCTTCGATAGCATCATCAATTTTAACTTTGCATGGATGATTGGGGGCACCAACAAACCTTGCAATTGTCGTACTTGTTATTTTTATCTTATACCTTATGGTTTTCTTTGAACAAATAAATAGGACGACTTTTTCACTGTCATTTCAAAGTGGCTTATCAAGATAGCCTTTTAAAAGTGGTTTATCAGCTTTCAATTTATTCGCACAAATACTCATACTAGAACCAAAAGTCATAATCCGCACTCATAAACCACAAAGCTCATCCCAGAAGAACATGCCCGTCAACTAGTGTAACACCCTGGACGTCCTACACTCCTGGATCAAAAGCCCACCGCTGTATAATCTCATACTAGCTGAATGCCCGTGCGTTACTACGAATTTTAAAAAAATTTAGAACATATTTGTATGCATGTTCTAAAAATTTTTACCACCCGTTAGTTTCAGAATATATAGTATGATAAAATTTTAAAATCCGTAGCAACGGGCATTCAGCTAGTACAAGATTAAGCACTGGATGAAAAATACAGCATGTACTTTACAATGCAGTCTATATGAAATCCACCTTGACCACTAAATCATAGAAAGAAAGATATTTTGGTGGGAAGGTGGGAAGATTCGACGCAGATCTTTTGGGGCCACATGTCAACGCTGCCTTTTGTGAGAAGGGGTGGGAGAGGCCGGACCAACCACCAACTCTTTCTTTTATAATAGTAAAGATATACATGCGTGCACAGGTGCTATTCTAACTAATATTCTTTAGCAAACAGAATATGATTTGTTTTTTAAGCTACGACCGATATCTTTTGGTTGCGGTTGATAGCTTTTGTTTATATTTTTGAGTTGGTAGCGGACGATGGAGACATCGACGTAGACGACGCTTACGGTTTTGAGTTCGAGAGGCCGTTTGAAGAATCCGTTCTGCTCCGTTTGTTTCGATTTTTGGAAAAACTAAAAGCCAAAAGTCCAAAAAAAAATGGCATGTATCTTACCCGTTGCATTTCAGCTGTCCCTGTAGAGCGAAAAAAAAAGATCTCTTTAGCTAAACATATACGGTAGTGTTCTCTTCAGGAATACCCAACATTCTACCGTAGGTAGGACTAGGACCTCTAGTCGGTGACATTTCGTGAGGGTTTGAACCGTTCGGTGCTCCCAGTTTTTTTTGCACCCGCATTCGTCGCTCCTGGAAGGATTTCCTTGATCGAATAAATGGGATTTAACCCAAATGATCAGCTGTTAACCCTCCTGATCAGGAGACGCAATTAAATGCCGATGGAATTGATCGATCGATGGCCACACCACGCCCCCTCTATTTAACCCAACCAAACCCTTTGCAGGAAACGAGCACAGAAAAAAAAAACCCTCAGGAAACCAAACCACCCGCCTCCAACCGCGCTTAAATGCCGGCTTCTTTTTCTTCTCCAAGTTAAACCCTCCCGTCCCGATCGATTCTCTCCTCGTTTACTCTTGCATAAAGCCCACTCCTCTGCGCTGAAGCTACTCTCTTATCCTGCAGCCCGCTTCGGCAGTGGCAGGCGCGCCTCTGCCGCTGGTTGCTAGCTGCTATACCCACCGGCCGGCGGCCACCGCGAGAGGAGCTAGCAATGCACATTGCCACCTGCGTGTGGCAAGAGAAGGCAGCCATGGGCGGCGGGGGAGGCCGGGGCGGGGGTAGCAGCGAGTGGGCGTGCAGGAGGATGACTCTCGGGGCGCTGCTGGCGTCGGCCGGCGGCGCGATCAACTGCGCCGTCAGCTTCGTGGTGTTCTCGTTCTTGGACGTGCTGGACATGGTGCTGTGCCTCGTGTACAAGGTGGTGGACTACGCCGTGGAGGCGGAGTGGAGGCCGTGCTACTGCTCGGCGGCGGCGTCGGACGGGGGAGGTGCCATCTTCGTGCCCCCGGCGGCCGCGCCGGGCCCGAAGGTGGTGCGGCTGTCGTCGTCGTCCGCCAAGATGCAGCTGGAGGACGTCTCCGACACGCTGTACGTGCGGCCGTCGGTGCTGTCGGACGCCACCAAGAAGGCCGGCCCCGCCGCGCCCACGCTCACCGTCAGCCCCGCCATCGCCGAGATGATCCGCGGCAAGATCGACCGCCCGCCCCGCCCGCCGCGCCAGGTGCCGTGCTGGTCCGACTGCGACTGCAAGGTCTGCCACTCGTGGAGCACCTCCTCCCGCTCGTCCCACCTCTACGTCCACGTCCAAGCCCCGCCAAGTACGCACGCTTCCTTCTTAATTTCCCCACCTGTTTTCTTGCTATGCGTGCGCATGAACGTACAAACAAGGCACGTACGTACGTAGGAGCTGAGCGTGAGTCGTACGTACGTGTTTGTGTCGTGCAGTGGGTGGCGGCGGCGAGACGACGGAGGACGTGGTGTTCATCCACGGGTTCATCTCGTCGTCGGTGTTCTGGACGGAGACGGTGTTCCCGGTGTTCAGCGAGGCGGCGCGGGGGAGGTACCGGATGTTCGCGGTGGACCTGCTGGGGTTCGGCCGTAGCCCGAAACCGGCGGACTCGCTCTACACGCTGTGGGAGCACGTGGAGATGATCGAGCGCTCCGTGCTGCAGCGCTACCGCCTGCGCTCCTTCCACGTCGTCGCGCACTCGCTCGGCTCCGTCCTCGCGCTCGCCCTCGCCGTCAAGTACCCCGGCGCCGTCAAGTCCCTCACCCTCCTCGCGCCGGTACGTACACTGCCGTGCCCACTCCATCGGAAACTCCCCCGTTTAACCACGGAAAAAACACTCAGCTGCTTGCTACATGATTGGATTTTCACATGCAGCCTTATTTCCCGGTGCCCAAGGAGGAGGCGGGGGTGGCGACGCAGTACGTGATGCGGCGGGTGGCGCCGCGGCGGGTGTGGCCGCCGATCGCGTTCGGGGCGTCGATGGCGTGCTGGTACGAGCACGTCAGCCGGACCATCTGCCTCGCCATCTGTAGGCACCACCGGACATGGGACCGCCTCTTCAGGCTCTTCACCCGCAACAGGTAACTGCTCGCTTGCTTTATCTAATCAAATCTCCGTATTTTTTTTTCGTACCGTTCTTCCAACCACCCGATCTGTTCTGTTCTTCTGCCGTTCTCTCCTAACTTTCGCCGCAACACATGATGCGCAACATAGAGCCCACGACAAACAGTTGGCATGCACATATGAGTAGAAAGATTGGATTAAACTGAACTGCTCTGATCCCATAGTACTATACAAATGATTCCGCAGCAGTGATCAGGATTTTAAACACATTAGTCGCATTTAATACGTCTGAAATGGGTAGATGAGCCACAGCTGTCGATTATACCAAGTGTACCTATCGGTTACGGTCGATGGTAAAATGAATTAGTAGTTGTTTTTAGAAAGAAGACATAAGTGGTAGAGAAAGTGATGTGAAAGATATATGCGTGAGATGGGAATAAAAGAGAGTATGGTATGTGATACTATTGTGACCTCCTATCTTATCTTCAAAGTAAAATAAAAATGAGAAAAGTGAAGAAGTCGTTTCGAGAAGTCGGTGTCCATATTAACTTTTAGCTTCTCAAAACAAAAGATATTTACTAAAGCCAATACGTACGGGGCCAATGCTCGTGTAAACAGCGAGCGTGATGGAGTCTTCTTGGGTCCTTCTTCCACTGCTAGTATCTCTGGTTCGTAGTAGGCTTTGCCCGTTCACGTCATTGCTCTGTTCTCGCAGTCGGCCCGCGTGTCTTTTTCTCCCGTTTCATGGCAAAAATCTCACCCAAAAAAAAAGACTTGTACTTGCTCGTGGAACGTTTACAAAATGAGCGATTAGATATTAGTAACGTCAGACAAAAGTGAGCGTTCGAAAAGCAGAGTAGCAGAGACAGCGACGGCAGCATTTGGAGTCGCCAATTTATTCCCGATCGCTGTCGTTTCCGCCCTCAAACGTCGTTCTCTGACAACAGTTTCGCCGGTGCTAGCTGCTGAGGCCGACGCAGCATTTGTCCGTCCGAAACTAATAACCGGACGGTTCCAACTAATCCACATTTATAACCATCGATCCTGTCCCTAGTGGAACCTACAGTTTGGCTAGGAACGGTGCTGTGCAAGAGCAGTGCTACGCGTATATACGAACAAACAAACGGGCGGATTCGTCCGATCATACAGTGGGCGTAAGCTTCTGAATGAGTTATTTCGTTTGCTAGTTACGTACCGGTACGTTACAACGGAACTTATTAAATATATAGAGAATTGTACTATAAAAGAGAGTTGTTCTGATCGGTTGGAAAGTAGAGAATTATGAAAAGTTAAGAAAATAGAGCGGTTGAAGGTGAACAGACATATAACCATTAACTCGTTCTTTTATAATAGTAATGATATCTAAAATTGTACCGCAAAGCAACAGTCGGTAGTTTTTCTAATAAAAAATAAAAAAAAACTGCTATATTATCACGGACAATACAAATGAATTAGGAGAAAAAAAACTGAAAAACGAAAAGATTTAAATAAATAAAAATTAAAAGCTGGAGTTGTACCACAGTTTGGCGCGCCGGCGGTGAGGTTCACCAACGGCCTGCTAACGAATTCGCTCGTACGCGGAGGCGATTTTTTCCGACTGTACATTCGAACGAGCTGTGCCGAGTAACTACGGTGGTAGGCGTGTGGAGTATTTTTGGGCACGGCACGCCGGCCTTGCGCGTGGGTGAGTGCAGCCCGTGCCTAAATCGGCGGCGGCTCACGACCCCGCCATAAACGGCACCCGGCCGGGCCCCGGCCATCACGCCCGCGTTTATTCGGCCACACACACACAGACACAGAAATTAAGCAGCCGCAAAACCATCATCATCTAGTACACTCACCCTTAACCTCCTCCTTAATAACGCTGTAAACTCCTGCGTGCTACTGTCTTCTGCTCGCCTTTTCTTTAGTGCTTCCGTTCGCTTTTGCTTCGACTTCGAGCTCAGTTCAGAAACTAGCATCGATTTTGCCATGCCGTCGTATACATACGTGGAACGGTGAACCGATCTAGGATACGTGCTTCTACGGAGAAACTAGTCGAAGCACTGCAGGTTCCTCTCTACCTAGTTATGAAGAAAAAGGAGGCGTGTCGATCTGACCGGGATTAGCAGGGGTTTGCCGTTCGCAGGGTAGATTCGTTGTCTAAATGGTTTCGGTTTTGGAATCGTATTGGTATGGTCGATCTATGGGCTCACCAAACCACATATCTTGAGGCTAAAGGATCCCTCTTCCCTTTTTTTTCCCTCCCGACCAGCTGACATGGAAACGGTCCCAAATTACAAGGTACTCAAGCCTTTGGGTGAGTTATTACGGCTTTTAGCTTATGACTTTTAAATTCTGATTGTATGTCTTTTAGCTTATAATTTTTAAATTCTAATTGTTCGTGGGAGAGATTATAAAGAGAGAGAGAGAGTCGTATACAATTTTGTTCGATATAACTGAAGTTGATACAAAGTCTCCTAACATTCGATTTATAACCTCATCTTAAAAAAAACGTACCGTTTAAAAGTTAGTTACTATACCAAAGTACAAAAGCAAAAATCAGTGAGCCCTATAGGAAAATACTACATGCGAGAAGGTTACCTGCAGGCTATGACAGTGGGACCGGCCAGTGTGGGACCGTGTCTATCAATATCCTCGCTTATTTCGGCTTGAGATTTTGGCTTATTTTTTACTATTTCTAAATTTCGTTATTTTCTGGTTTTTTAGCTTTTTTCGGAGCTTTTTTCTGCCGTTTCTTTCTTTCTTGTATTCGTTTGCGTTGTCCGTGATTGACTAACATGTTTTTTTCTATTTTTATTTTTTATAAACTTAATTACGCCAAATAAGTCACCATCAACTACGGTATAATTTCATTACCATCAACTACGGTATAATTTTATTACTCTACAGCGTAATTTTAGCCCAACCGAGCGAAGCTGCAAATTCTATTACTGTATTGTGCAAGTACATGATACATGGTCCAGGCAACAACCTTCACTGTAGAGTGTTGCCGTGTAACCAGACGCTCCCACGGCCAAGAATTTCCTGTTACCGCTACGTACTGCTGCTTGCCAGCACACGAATGAACGAACGAATGAATGGCGGACGTGCATGTTTGCAGGACGCGGACCTTCTTGATTGAGGCGTTCATGTGCCACACCCACAACGCAGCCTGGCACACCCTGCACAACATCATCTGCGGCAGCGCCAGCAAGATGGACAGCTACCTCGACGTCGTCGCCGGCCAGCTCGCCTGCAAGGTCTCCGTCTTCCACGGCCGCGACGACGAGCTCCTCCCCGTCGAGTGCACCCTCGCCGTCGGCGCCCGGGTGCCCAGGGCCCGCGTCACCGTCTACGACAACAAGGACCACATCACCATCATCGTCGGCCAGGAGAAGCTCTTCGCCGCCGAGCTCGAGGCAATCTGGAGGAGCGCCGGCGAGTAGCATGCATGCAGCTAGCTGCTGCCACTAGCTAGTGTCTACTCTACAGTGAGCATTATGCAGTACGTACTAGCTTGTGCACGGTGCACAGAGAGAGAGAGAGAGAGAGAGAGAGAGAGAGAGAGAGAGAGAGATTAATGGCCGGTAAAAAAAAGAACGCAATAACGATCACCCTGCAAGAAGACAGAAACAAGATGCCGTCCAACTAGCTTATGGCTGAAGCCTATGTGGATTTTAGTTTTTTTTTCTACTGAAATTGCAATTCTATCCTTCCCTTTCAAAAAAGTTATAGGTATAAAGTGTCCTTAATGATACAATTCTGTATTAATTGTTTGATTGGACCAACTTGGCCTCTTGTCATCAACTCCAGACCAGAATTGTAATATAATATGGATGCCAAAGCAGGATTAACTAAGCTGCAGAGTCTCGTTTCTGACATGGATGTTTCGTACAGTAGCATGACCTGTGACAGGCACGATTTGCTCGATCGGGGCCTGCTCAGAATTAATTCGGCATATGTATATCTGATGGAGCGAAAGAGACTTAGTCCCATTCCACCACCGACTCTGTCTGCGTCTGCCTGTGCTGTCTTTTCCTTTCCCTGTGACCTTCTCTTTTCAGTGAGTGACGATCCCTGTATGAACAAAATGCTAATGAGTTAATTTCTACGAGTAATTCCCATTTGGTGTCTACAGATCGATCTCCACTTATTTGCTACTGGGGAGAGAAGGGCAGAGGATTATTGCCTCTGAAGACCCTAAGCCTGCATCTTCTTCAGATAAATAAAAATGTACAAAACTGACAGGATAATCACAATACTTCAGGCCCTTTGAAACTTAGAATAGGCCAATTTAGAGCTCTCTATTTGCTGCCTATGGATCAGTAGTTCATGGATGACCTTAGATTTCCACGGCTGCATCTTCTTCAGATAAATCAGTACGAAACTGTGAGGATGATCCGAATTCTTCAGATCAATAATAACAGGGCAGAGTTTTTTGTTCTCTGCTCATTTCTCACCCTTCTCAATTGTTTCCCCTTCACGCCAAGATCAATAATATGGTAGAGTTCCAGTGGAATCCAGCCCATTAGATTGGCCCAATTATAAATCTAAGAAGGATCCCTCACTCCGACCATGGCGCGCGCCGCTCTCCCGCCTCCACTCGCCGCCGCCTCCCCTTCCCCACCACCCACACAGTCATTTGCACCTCCGCGCTCGCTCCCAGCGCAAGGCTATCACCACCGCTTCGGCACTGCCCCTGGCCGCCGACCTCCCGCCGCTCTCCCTGCCAGCCGCAGCCGCCGCTGTGGCTGTCAGTCCTTTCACTTCCACAGTGCTAGTCTGTGCTGCCTATTAACCCGAAAGATCACATAGGTTGCTTTGTCGATCAGAAATTCAGAATTGCCAAGTTCTAGCCTGCAGGTCAGTACGGGCAGTCTCAGAATAGCATTCTTCTACCGGTGCCACTGTTTCTTGGGCCCTGCCGCAACCGCTCATGGGACGACGGCACCGGCGACGACCGTATCAACAACAGCTTCTTCGGGGACGCACAAGATGAAGAAGTAGAAGACGACGACGAGCCACCGGGTCCTCCAGAGCGGCAGCGACGACCCGCCTTGCCGGCCCCGGAGCCCGCAGGGCATCTGCAGGTGTCCAACGTGCTGCGGGCGCTGCAAAGGGGGGCGACGAAGGAGGCCAAGTAGAAGAAGGTGGGGGCGCAGGCGGCAGGAGAAGGTGAAGGCAGCGGGGGAGGTGAGGCCGATAGAGACAAGTTCCGAGTGGGCGCTAAGTATCCGGGAGTTGGAGCTTAGGGTGGAGTTTTGGTCATTTCTAGCCCCTGTATCACGTTAATACCAAATTTAGCTCCTATACCACCGTAATACCAAATCTAGTCCTTTCCCGACCGCACGACTCTGAGGGCGTAACATGTGTTAGTCGTGCGGTTGAGGACCGCACGACTACACTATTCATCGTAGTCGTGCGGTCGGGGACCGCTCGACTACACTGTTCACGTTTTTTTTTTTACCGAAAAGCAAAAAAAACGTGAACATTGTATTCGTGCGGTCCCCAACCGCACGACTAACACGTGTCACGCCCTCGAAGTCGTGCGGTCGGGAAGAGGGCTAGAATTGGTACTACGGTGGTTTGGGGGGTCAAATTCGGTATTAACGTGGTACAGGGGACTAGAAATAACCAAAATTCACATTTATCATCACCACTAACAGAATCAATACTAAATACTAAGTAATTAGGATTCAGATTTGACCAAGCCCGGGTGTTGACCACGGCCAACGCAGCCCAAGCAGCCATGCAAGATCGGAGCCGTCGTCGATGAAGTCAGTCGAGTCCTGAGCACGTCCGACGCCGATTGCATCCCCCTCCACGTCGTCCGCACGAGGAGAGCCGCTACTGCTGCGGCGTGCCATTCGGGCCCCTGGCTCGTCGGCCCCCACATCACCCGCCTGCCGGCGGCATGCTGCTTCTCCTCCTTCCTCCGCACGCCGCCGCCGCCTCTCACTTGCGGCCACGGGTGTGCTGGGGGCCTGCGCCGCCGCCACTCATAGAGGGAGAGAGAGAGATAGATTAGATAGGAGATAGAGAGATTGGAAAAAAGTTAGGGAATGGTAAGAGAGAGAGATATATAAAGGGTGAGAGAGTACAGATAGTGTTTTTTGGGTGCTACAAGTACACGCTCGTCTTCGCCAACTGTCTCCCCAGGGCGCTCAAGGTCTCCATGGACATTCGCTCCGCCATGTACAACGTCGACCCCGCCACAGGCGAGCACACCTACCTCTCTGTGGGGGCCTCCGCGCTGCCCTCCATCTATTTCAGGTTCAAACTTTCGTCCGAAAGTGAACGAAATTTTGGAAATTTCGGCTCTTTCGTTAGGCAACGAAAGAAGAACAATTCGGCCAAATTTTAGCTGAATTTAGTCCTTTTTAAAATTTATGTAAATTTTATCTAAATTTTATGTAAATTTTCGTCCGAAATTTCGTTGCTTTCGGCCCTTTCGCTAGGCAACGAAAATTTTTCTCGGCCGAAAGATTTTCCCCTGATCTACTTCCTCTTCTTCCTTGGCTACGCTGCGCTCGCGGCCGCCTGGATCGCCATCCTGCTGCGCAAGCGCGCCGCCGTGTTCCGGATCCACTACTTCATGCTCGCCGTGCTCGTTCTCAAGGCGCTCAACCTCCTTGCCAAGGCCGAGGGCAAGTCCTATATCGAGCGCACCGGCACCGCGCACGGCTGGGACGTGCTCTTCTGCATCTTCAGTTTCCCCAAGGGAATCTCGCTCTTCACTCTCATAGTGCTCATCGGCACCGGCTGGTCCTTCCTCAAGCCGTACCTGGCCGACCTAGAGAAGAAGGTGCTCATGGTGGTCATCCCTCTACAGGTCGTGGCCAACATTGCACAGGTGGTGATCGATGAGTCTGGGCCGTATGCCCGGGACTGGTTCACCTGGAGGCAGGTGTTCCTGCTGGTGGATGTGGTCTGCTGCTGCGCCGTGCTACTCCCGATTGTCGGGTCCATCAAGAACCTCCGGGAGGCTGCTCGCTCAGATGGGAAGGCAGCGGTGAACCTCATGAAGCTGACCCTTTTCCGCCAGTAATATGTGGTTGCCATTTGCTACATTTACTTCACACGTCTTGTGGTGTATGCGCAGGTGACCATCACCTCGTACCGGTATCTGTGGACCAGCGAAGTGGCTCGGGAGCTTGCCACCCTTGCATTATATGTGTTCGCTGAGAACAAGTTCCGGCCTGAGGTGCATAACCTATACTTTGCGATTGACAGCGATGAGGAGGAGGCTGCTGCTGAGGCACTCAAGCTGGATGATGAATTCGAGCTATGAGGGCTGACAATGGCGGCCTTTTACTTGCCAGTGGTGATACGGGTGTTGTATGTGCTTCCACAGGACAAATGATATAGACTGGTATCTAGCCCATATCCTTTTGTTTTTCATTTGAAGTTAGTTACATTTTGTCTTCCTGTAATTGGGTATCGACAACCTTGTGTGTGTGTTAAGCAATGCAGCAGCTTGGATCTACCTTAATTTAATCTACAGTCATTGAGATGAGCTGTTCTCGTTGTACCTCTGTAGCAATTGCTGTATATAGATGTTTACTTTGCGTAGTTGGTAAAAGAATTTGACTATGATTCAGTTTGTTGATTCATATGATGATGATTGTACGTCTGAATTGGCGCTCTTGTGCTGTAGGATCATTTTGTATTGTAGGGGGAAACAAAGTGCCAGTCTGTAATGGACTTGAGTAGTTGAGTACAGAGTTTTGTAAGTTCACACAGAAACTAAGGACTGTGGTGCATAGAACACCATAGGAAGTTGCAAATGTTGTTTACTTGTGTAATTCACATGATTCTTACCTACTTGCCTGTTTCATGTACGCATTGATTGCATTCTCTTTGCACATATAATTTGATTTTATTATGAAGGTTTCACATAGAAGCTTCACGTTGGTCCTTGTGAAATTTGGTCTCCAGATTCACAACGCTGTCTAGTTTGAGTAGAGCATGCTTTAGTCCTCTCTACACTTGTCCACTTTTGGCAGTTTGTATAGTTTGGCATTTCCATCTAGGACCATGACAACGACAGAGCAAAAAAAAATTGATCCTTATGGTTTGAAATTTCGTTAGGGTTAGAAGACCATGACCTTTCGATTTTTTAAATAAGGTCTTATGGTCTATGGACTTTCTCTACAGTTTGTGGTAGTCAAAATACTCAGTCATCTTGAATTGAATTGAGAGTCCCATGTTTTCTACTAATATATTTGTATCTTTGTACTGCTGTTTGGGTTTTGCCATCATTGAAAGTTGAGCTGGGCTATGGCAAATGGGGACTGATATTATGCTACATCTGATCGCAGTGTTGATTGCTCAAATCTTTGGTCCATTTATTCTTCAGTTCTTCACCTGTATATTCTCTTTTGTCCTTCTGTTAGTAACTTAGTGTGCTGATAGCCTGATACACAGTAGGAAAGACATAAAATTTTCTGCACCGGGGTCCCTTGGATACAGAATCATTTGACTGGTGACTCCTTTACATATAAAAGCAAAATGATTGGGCTTTAATAAACATGCAAGTGCAATGCCTCATGGAAAGTTTCAGTTGGGTCGTATACTCATATGTCCCCAGAGGATCTACATGCTTCCGTGGCCAATAAATTGTTGATACATCTTGTGGTGTCGGTATAAAGTTGAAAGAGAAATACATTGTTTCCCTGCTAGCCTAGAAAACAAGATCTGGAATTATAATCCATTCCTAAACTCAGTTGGGAGTCTAAGGTTTTGTTCAAGTATTGCATCCTAAGAAGAAAGAGCAAAGTTGTATTCATGCGTTTGAGATCTTTGCTGAATGGGTTTTGAGAATTGAACTAAACAGGTGTATTGTTTGACAATTGTAGTATGCTTGTCTTAATTTCATCTTCTTTTACATAGTTTTTCATGATAGTGTTTTGCATCTTCAAATATGCAGTGTTCTGATATCTTTGAAAATCTTCCTGATTTGATCTTTGAAAATGAGACTGAAAATTTTGATCTGCTTGACATGATTTACATCATCTAGAATGTTTATCAACTTTGTTTTGTATCTAGAAGACCAAATCGGAAACTTGGTCGTTAGAGTTCTTAAATATTCATTTTCTTGTGTATATTTTGTATTGAAATCAAACTTGATGGTACTATAGAAATTTGTGAGACTTGGCATCTCCCATTAGTGACACTGGATTCTACAATGGGCGGTTGATTCCTTCTCTTGGTCCTTTTAGGATTTAATGGGCTGAGGACTTAGTTTGTAAGTCAAGTGTAGGCTTGGGCTTTATGGTTGGATACTGTCATTGTCCTAGCCCAAGCTTGGTCCTGGCAGTGTAATTTCAGATCTGTCATCAACTTGTCCTGAAGCATGATGGAGAGGATATACTCCAGATGAGTACTCTACTTACATGGAACAACTACAAGAGGTTTCAGTTGTAGACTTGTAGTTCACTCTTTTGCATTTGTTCAGGCTGAACCTTACTACTAGAAGTCTCCTTTCTGTATCCACAAAGTTACTTGCTGGGTATATATATATATATATATATATATATATATATATATATATATATATGACGCTGAAATTGGGCACCAGGGTGCCCGGGCACCTTGATTTTAAATGCGCGAATTAAACCCAAATTCGGGTATATTTTTTGAAAATATCAGTTTTAGGGTATATACCCATCTATAACAATTCAAATGAAACATATACCTTTGAAAAAATATACTTGAATTCAAAGTTTTGAACGAATTTAGATCACATGCTTTGCTGATTTATATATATAATCAGCACATACCTACAATCAAACTATCAATAAAAAAGGCAACTACAGTTCAAATTTCAGTTCGAACTTGTTTGAACTAGTTAGTAAACTAGTTAAACTTGATATCCAAGAATTTTTAAATTTTTCGCACGCGATACATACCTATTTTAAACTATGGTGTCCGGACACCAAGGAGCACTCGTTATTTTTACTATATATATATAGGCACACACACACATGTACAATTTTGACTGCTAATGATAAAATATGTATGGTGGGGGTCTAAAAGCTAGCTATATTGCTTTGGATCTACAAAAGAAGACATAGGAACAAGTGAAGTAGATGCAAGGGTAACTGGAAGTCAAGATACATTGAGTTGAGGCTAACTAAATATTTTTAATGCATATTTTATTGTGCAAATTGGAAGGCAAAATGCACAATTTTAAATGAAGTGTAGTTAAGAGATTAACACCTTGAGTTTTGCAAGAGAAAGCGCAGTTATGGTTTGGAAAGGTGTTGATTTGATCTCAATCATTTATTATGGAGACGCAATACGTTGCATGCATGGCCAACTGATGAGGACATCCCAAATACATCTACTCTCCCCAGTACATCTACTCCTTTTCATATGACACAAGCACGAGTCAAGCAATTAAATCAACAGGTGAATCTTTTTCTCACTGAATTTAACTTGGGTTCTAGTGAGAGTTTCATACTACTTAATAGTAGGTTATTACTTGTTCTCAGGTTTGTGCATGGAGCTAGATGATCTAAAATACGAGAAGAAAGAAAATGATGCTGAGATAGTTTGCTGTCTAATGGCGCATATACATGGTGTGTGTACCCAGCGGGAGGTAAGGGGGACACCAGGAAAGGAAGGGAGTTCGCATGGGAATTTGGCTACATGAACGTGGAGACCACAATCTCACCAATCTGCATGCGACTGGGGTTTTTCTTTCCTCCAGAAAACCAGGTCGGTTTTCGAGAGAACCTCAAGAAAACCAATTTGGTTTGGTCTGCTGCACAGGTTGCATGTCTCTAAGTCTACCTGAGTACCTGGCCGGCGTTCCTTTATTTCCAGCGACTGAACCAGCATGGTTGGTTTGTATCTAATGTTTGTGTTGATCAGTCCGAACTCAGATTGTACTGTATTGGCCTCATCAAATACGTTCGGCTACTCGAGTTATCAGATTTTACGCCGTGAAGATCGGGCACCCCGTATCACCAACTCTGTTACTAGTGCTGTCTCTATCAAGCTTATTAGGCCAAACCTTACTGAATCTTGATTATAGTAAAAGTTCGTTATGTCGTGTAAACAGGTCGATCGTTTCCAAACGGTGGGAGCACTAAGCTTTGATCATTAGCAAGGTGGAGCAACTTTTCAAGTGGATGGAGCATGGAGTGATGCATTCTAAAGCCTTGGTTGTAGTTTTTGCCTAGTAAACTAATTCCTTTTGGCATGTTAACATCGAATCTTTAGGGAGGACGCTCCCTTCCGTTAGTGCCAAGAGCTGAAGAGCTGATTTGGTGTTGAAAATTGCATGCTTCCTTATCGTGAAGAACTATGCTGCTAAAATAAACCAGGTTTGTTATTCCTCTGTGGTGCTGTGGGCGCTCCCTAGTCTCTAGTCACTAGCTGTTGGCCTGGTCATGTATGGGCTCTCTTTTCTGTTATGCTACTGCTTAGCTAGGGCAAGATTGCATGCATCTTCTCCATGAATGACTTTGGTGATGAGTCGCAATCGAATTGCCAGATGGTGCTGCCTTGATTTGCACTTGTTGGCCAGACATGCCTGTGTTCTGCATCGTCTGCACGGGGAGTTGAGTTGGAGTTGGTCTGAGCCCAGAGCTGCAAGTTGGGCGGTCTTCTGAGCCTGCACGTAGGCCTCTGCTGATGGAAGCTGCCACTTTGCTTGCAGTGAGTCTGATGCCCACTACGCTACACATGCCAAAGGGAAAGGAGGAAGAGTCATTGCAGCGCAAGCTGTCAGATTCATGGGAAGAAAAAGGTGATGCATATATTCCTGTAGTTAACTTTCTTACGTGATGGAAGGAAGGAGAGATTTAAAGTGAGCTATGGTGTTTCCAGAATCTGAAATCTGAATCCCCAGTTGTGCTGATTGACTATACATGACTTCTGCAGGCGGGTTTTGTTATCAAGGTGACATGTGAGATTGTTTGTACATCAATCTTACGAGCTTAGCTTTGCTTGTTTGCGAAGACAGATGCTTGGAGAGTTGAGGTCTTTCGACTTCCAACAGGTAAATTAACAAAAGCGCTCAAGCGCAAGGTTTCCTACGCCATGTCAGATGTACGTCTAATCATGATATGTCACAGGTAATATTTCCTCGCTGTTTTTTTATTTGTCAAATTCATTTATCTGTTATCTCTTACTGCATGTATGTTATATTTTGTGATTCTGAGTGTGACCACTGCTAGTCGGTCCGACCAGTGCAGGTCTTTTTGACCGCTTGAAGAGTTCGATCAAGACAAACAAATCGGTTAAATATTATGATTGGGATCATCTTTGTGTTCGAGATGAATTCTACGCCAACTGGAGTTAGACATCGCTACTCGACGCATTTTCGACTATAACCCCTCATCATTATCTTCTGAGACTCTCCAAGTGTTGTATTGGTCTTGTCTCCAAGAATATTACTATTCTAGTTTTCGATGGGTCTCTAATTTGTCTTCGACTAGGATTCAGTTCTTTTCTCGTGTAGAACTCTTGTTTCCGAACCTATATATATACATTTATAGTTGCACGGTTGATACATGTCGAAATTCTCTGTACTTATAATCTCTTATAATATAGTGATTTCTATTTTCGTGGGTTTTTTCGCAAGGGTTTTTTACGATACATCCATGTCTCATGCTCTTTTCATCTTCTATTTTTGCCGTGCGTTTTATAACAAGTGATATCAGAGCTTCAGATTCGAGTTCAAATCCATGTCTACATGTTTTCTGTTGGAGGTGGAGTTCATTGCAATTCAGGCCATTGTGCCTATTACTAGTGGCATCTATGCAGGATTAATTATTGGTGATTTCTTTGACGATCTGTTGTCTATTGCGGGTTACTGCAGTAAGATCCGCACATATACTCTAAGAAGTAGTTGCATGTTTTCAACACAATTTATGCTACACTTAATCGAGAAGACTTTGAAGAAAAAAATGCCAGTTATGGGGATAACTGAATTTGGTGTTTTATTTACCGTTTGGACATGTTCAATTTGGATCACTTGTGCATCCATCATGGATGATTTTATTGTATTCTTTTCCCTACATGATGAATTCAGTTCAAAGTGGAGATTGTTATATTTTGTGACCCGAATCTGGTCAAGTCCGATCACTACATGTCTTTTTGACGACTTGAAGAGTCTGATCAGAGCAAGTGAACTGGTTGAATGTTATGATTAAGATCATCTTCGTGCACAGGATGGACTCTGCGCCGTCTGGAGTCAGACGTGGCAACTCGATGCGCTTCCGACTACAACTATTTGCCGTTATCTTTCGAGACTCTCCGAGCGAGTTGTTATTCCCGTTTCTGAGAAGGTTACTGTTCTAGTTTTTGATAGATCTTTATTTTGTTTCTGATTAAGAGTATGTTCCTTTCTCGTTTAAGACTCTTGTTTCCAAGCTTATATATGTACCATGTGGTTATACAGTTGACACACGCCGAAGTTATCGGTGCTTGTAATCTCTTCAAATATAGTGATTTTCGCTTTCGTGCATCCGTTGTTTTTCTGCAAGAGTTTTTTACGTTAAATCCGTATCTCATGCTTTTTTTCATCTTGTATTTTTTCCGTACTTCTTATAATAATGCAAATGGTTGATCTTGCAATAGGCTCTCTAGCCTGCACCTGAGCAGAACATTCCAGAACTTGCTTTTGCTGGAGAGCCTTGCCGAAGCCGCTCCACCTGAACTGCCGCTCCTCTGCTTCGCACTGAGAAGAGCCAGCTGGAGGGTAGACGACGAGCGCGTGGCCAAATCCTGGCCGCCCACGTGTCGGCTATCGGCTGTGCGCGCGTGCTGGGCTTCTTGACCGAGCGCGGCGTGGGCTGAGGCAGGCCGGTCCGTTTGGCTGAACGGGTTGGAAAGTACGGGTGGGCTGCACTATTCATGTGGGCTGGCCCAATACTGTTCATCTGAAAACTCAAAAATACCCCATTTCGATCGTTTCGACTCCTTGAATCTATTTTTGGCCTCCATTCCACCAAATTGAGCTCCAAATAAAACAAAACCCCTCCATTTGATTTTTATTGTATTTTATTTATTTTTACTAATTTATTTTTCTAGCTTGATTAGACTTAAGCACAGGCTTATGTTATTTTATATGTTTGAACTAGCTCCCGAGCTTTCTAAGATGACTGTGCAAGGACCAGAACCGAGAAACGAAGTGTATGAGATAGTAGAGTTCACAGAGCAAGGCAAGTTACAAGTTTTTGATCATATTGAATCCTATAAAATTTTAATTATCTAATTACAGTATTTGCATTATTATTATTTACGCAACGTTATTTATTTAAAATAAATATTTAGAATGACTTGCTAATTAGATATGTCCTACCACTGAGGCCATATTCACCTTGACAACCTTAGTAATATTTAATTATCGTATAATTAATTGTAGATTATCTCATTCAAAATCTTGTATTATTAAGTGACTTGGCATTTGGCCGGTAGAATTGTTAAAATGGATCTAAAGTAAGGGGGAGTTGCGGAAAACCACAAGATGGCATTTGTCCACGACCTCAGTGGTAGGCCATATCTAATTGATACCCTAGAGTGGAGGCTTGAGTAGTGGGCGGTAGTGCCGTCGAGTTCAGACGGTTGGGGATGTGGTTGGTAGGCTCAAGTGAAAAGTAAGGATATGAACTTTATGCTGAGTAAAAGACACAGTGATCGTTCAACCACAAGTGTTGATTTATCAACTCTGGTCTAGTAGCTGATCAACTCGATTGAATCTCTACAGTGGCAGGAGTGTAGATGATGGAGAGTTAGTATGCGGAACGGTAAAACCATTCCTAACAACGGTAGGGGCCACTCATGACGGACAGAAGTGATTAGGTTTAGCGAGTTAAAATCGGGTCTGAGTGTATCTACCGGGTAGAGCCTATATAAAGAATTGAGCAGTGAGAAACCTTGTTTTTTCAAGTCAGTCGCACGCTAGATGAAGCGTGTCTATCGCGTGACATTGAGAGTCTGATAAATTTTGTGGGTAAAAATGGACAACTCTACAGAGTGAAATAAATGGTATTCAAATACGTCGTGCTTCCGGTAAATGAAGCTGTGTTTATTGGGTGATTCTAACAGCGATGCATAAGTAGATTTCATTAACTGTTGAAAGAAACACCCCTAATATTAAGAAGTTCTGTTATTTGATTTTCTGTTTAAAAATGTTTGCAAATAAAATTGCATCCACTCAAATTAATAGAACCAGTATATTCCCTTATGTGAATATCCTTGCAAGTAGTTAAATTAGGATGTACCCTTGTGACTTACTTGGTACGGTTGTACTCATTACTTGCTAAACAACAAATAGAAAATCAAGGGAACTGCGATGATCAAGTCGTTGACGAAGCTTACGAAGAACCCTACTATGCTGAAGACGACTGGTTTTAGGTTTTAGTTGCGCTCAAGTTGCTTGTGGATCCTTTTTTGTGTTGTAAGATAGCTTTGGGTTTGCATGCTTACTGCGTCAAAACTAGGTTGTTAAACCATATTTCTATAATAAAGTTTGGCTCTTTTGTTATAAGTATATGTTGTTACGGTGCACACCCATATATAGTATTCCGCAACTAAACAGTTCTGAGCAATTGTGGGATTACTCGTGCCTCTAGAAATGGGGACATTACGATTCTTCTTGCTCATATTTTGTGTAGTTGTTGTTTGGTGAGATGAGGGTGGAAAGTAGCTTCGAAATAGCCAAGCAGAGCCAAGGAAAGACGGTTCAGGCCATTGATCGCTGCCCTTTTTTGTATTGAGGCCAAGGTCTTGAGCAAGCCGAGCAAATGCTTCTACCCATAACCGCAGGTAACGCGGTAATGTAATATCACCATCTTTTCTACTAACATTTTTTTTGTGCCCTTTTCTTTCCTTCTGAAACGGACCACATTTGGCAGTGTTAGTGTTAGGTGCTGTACCGTGAGCAAAGCAGAGCAGGGAACTAAGGAAAGAAGGTTCTGATGATGCCTTTTGCTTTGGTCTTTGAAAAAGAGCCTCAAGCATTGGGAAGGGAATCGACTCAAGCATGGGTCAATCATTCGGGGAATATAGGGTCTGTTTGGCAACGGCTGTAGTTTATGATTTTTGGCTAAAATTTTTGAATTTTGGCTGTTTACGGTACAGATTACGGAGAGAGATACTCACTTGCGATTTTGGATTATACAGTTGTTGGGCTTTTAACGTGTACATCGTTTAACTTCTAGACCCTGTCTTGATAAAATACCCTGTTTAAAAGTTAAGTATTGTAGCAAAAATCAAAAGCTACTAGCTTTAGAGCAAAAGAACATGTCCATAATGTGATACATTGGTAATGGTCGTGCGGTGCCCACTAGCTAGAACTAGTGTGATGGGTGTTGCGAAAAATTAGACGCCCGGTCTCGACGGCAATCGCGTCGGCAACGGCAATGGCGACGGTGCAGCGGAGCGCCGGGTGCTGGCCGCCATGATGATTAAGGCGCTTGACTTCTGGAGATTACATGTCGAGAATCCTAAGGCTTTTTTGCGCACCTTGCCGGGCACGAGTCAGGCCGTTAGCGCGCGTGGACTTCGTAGTAGGCCACCCATGCACGCGCGCGCATGCATGATGCCATCCTGATGGCAAAACTTTGTCATAACTCACGGGCTAAACGTAACCTAAACTAAACTCTTTACAAGCTCAATGGTTAAAGTACTGATCATCTCGAGCGACTCGAATGGAGTACCCCACGGATGAGCTAAAGAGATCAATTATGAGAGCTCATGCATATGCTGGGAGAGCTGGCATATATAGAGTTCTGCATGTGCTTAATTACTTTCTGTTAACTAATTAAACTCAGGAGAAAAAAAATCTGTCTGTCGAAAGTAAGGTATGGGCTTCTTCATGTCTGACGATGGATCGGTAGATATTTATGATGATCATCTAAAAGCAAATGCCTACGGGTTTGGAGTAGCACACAGAATACATCGATCAATGTACATATGCCATGATCTATGTGCTGCTGATCCTCGAGTGAGTGTGAGCGGCCTATAGGAAGAAAGAGGCATGCAGCACTGCCCGGCTCCGTGCACGCATGCAGTAAATTAAAAACGAAGCAAGCATCCATAACACCACACTCATCCATAGCTAGTCGGTGTTAGCTCGTGTAAAGTCAAAATCGGCTCTCCGTGACCTCCCCCGTCTCAAGTGGTGGTTTTATCCTCCACGTAAACATAAGTCATTCAACACTATCTAAGAGCCTGTTCGTACCGAATTTAGTTTTTGACTTTACTACTAGAAACTAAAGTTAATACGAATACCTCAATTTCTATAAACCGTTTTTATCGGCTAACATGACACTATTTTCGTATATTGTAACACACTTTGTATTTTATTATGTCAATTCCGCAAGTCACATGGCGGTCCAAATATAGTAGTGTCTGTCGTTGCATCATCATTTGCTTTTTTCTTAAATAATACACTCAGTCACTACTATTCATCAGCTACAGCTAAAAATCGCTTCTATCAACTACTTACTATTCATCAACCACAGCCAAAAACTATCAACAAAAGTCAATACCAACGAACCCCTAATTTTCACCTTCTCAATGCATGATGGCTCGGCTAGACCCATAATAAAATTTGTGCTTCAGCCCTTGTTTTTTTTCTCTTTCAACCCATAAACTATTCTTTTTTGAAAAAAATTACCGAGTAAACCCTCGACACAAAAAACAATTGACAAACCAGGCCCCTGGCCCACTTGTCAGCCACCCACCCCACTTTTGCTCACTGCCCCCGTCTCTCTTTCTTCACTTCCCTCATCCCTTCTCTTTCCCCGACCGGCCCGTACGTGCTCCCTCCCAATCGCTGCCGTCGCCATGTAAATTCCGTCGCCCCTCGCCGGCCGAGGGTCGTCGACATTCGGATCCGACTGGATCCGGACCCAACTGCCGTCCAGGCCACTACCGACGCCGTCCTAGTAGTCTCCGGCTTGCCGCTCGGCCACGGCTCCGCTGTTGGCGCCGGCCCAAGCCGGCGACGCCTCATCCGAACCTAGTTGGCACTGCGCGACACCCACTTCAAGTATATGCCCTTATCCAGAAGGAACAAAAAGAAGCCATGCATACATGCATACATTCATTCTTGCTTTTATCCCAAAAAGAAGGGGAAAAATTAAAGAAGAGCAACAGCAACGGCGTACGTCGTCGTTGCCGACTTGTAGTAGTCTACGCATTACAACGTACGCGTACTAGCTACCAGGCAACAATCAGATGGATATCTATCTACGGATAGGTAGATCGATCACTAGCACACTTGACACACACATGCAAACTCGATCGTCCATGGATGGATAGATCGTCGGATTCTTGTATTCCAAACCCCACCGAGAGATACTCGGGAAAGGGAGGACAATCGACCCGGCGAGGACGCCACCTGTATGCATGCTGCTCGCTCCTTCTTCCTTTTCTCTTGTTCTTTTTACACCAAGAGATAAAACGATCCATGGAAACACTACCACCTGCTGCTGATCGATCGTCTTGCTCACTGAGCCACTCACCGGTCAAGTTACTGTGCCTCGGTGTCTCGTGGAATAACGGAATTCGCGTGCTGGCGTCGGAAAGCAGGCGTTGACAGGGAGAGGCTGCTCACAGTCACAGACCAACCCACTCGATCTCATGTATGTATGCTTATGCTATGCATGCCCAATTAAGCTGCATGTACATATCAGCATTTGGCTGCGGTTTATGACTTTTGGGTTATTCGTGAGAGAGAGTACGGAGTAACAGAAACTCGTATATAATTTTGGCTTATACAAATTAATAAAATCGCTACAGTATATTCTACAATCAACTTATAGATCATATCTTAAAAATATAATTCTTTACAAAGCTAGCTACTATAGAAAAACTATAGAAAAAACTTTTATAAGACGAAAAGGAAAGCCCTGATCCGTTTGATCTTTGTCGTTGCTACGTCCATCCAGCTATCCCATGATTACATGTAGAGAAAGTAAGGGATTGCATGCATTAGCGAGCTAATACCATTACAAACCATTATAATTGCGCTCTAGAAGTGCGCACAGCCTCCACTAATCCCAGAAAAAGGAAGCAGGGCAATTGCGAGGCCGAGAGCGAGAGATCATCATGCGTGACAATTCAGTTTTAACGGTGCGCACTAGTTACATGCAAGAGCAGCAGCAGCTGCTGCAGCAGTGAAGAAAATAGGAAAAAGTTGTTGTTATTGGCGTCTAGAACGAGTGGTACATGTGTGCTCATCCTGGCTGCGATAAAGCGCATGTTTGGTCGCTACAGTGCCGTATCTGCAGGACCCGGCTGGCTGGCTAGCCAGCTGGCTATCACGCTAGCCGTTCCCATACATTTGGAATTTTTTTAGAATTAATTAATTTTTTATTCAGAATTACAAAAATATACATATGATTTGATTTTTTTTTTGCACTTTTGATCTTATGTCGTCCAACCGTTGGATGACTAGAGCAAATCGCTAGCCATAGAATACAAATTAATGAAAGTTCGTCGTTCCTAGTCGGAAAGACGGTACTAAAAGTACGTACATTTGGCACAGCGTATCGTATTCCTACACGGCTATACTGTACGCAGTACGCTAGCTCTAGTAAATCATGATTCTGGGATGGAATCCACGTACACGTAAGCACGCAAATACGCGCGCCTACGTACACCACCAACCGCTACGTGCCGACTACAGATCAGTAAAATACTGCGAAAAAGGCGTCCTTTTCCGCGTCGCTCGACGAACAGAATCCACAGGCCGGTCGAGCCGATCGATCGAATCCTCACCTTTTTTTGGAAGTAAAGTTTCCGTCAGATCGATAGATTATTGCCGGTAAAACTTATCCTAGCTACCGCGTATGCACGCCCATTTACGTACGTCCATCTGTGCCTTCACTTTTGAACGATCCAAAGGTACGTGAAGCAGCTAGCTAGCGGTAACGTATACTATCAACACGTACGTCCGGATTGAAATGAAATGAACTGAAATAAATTACTTAGCACTACGTCCATCTATCCATCGCCGTCGTTGGCCAGCTTCACTATCCCCTTCACGGCGAGCCAAGTCGCGGGATTGTATATATGTTGTTACATATGCCAATGAGGCCAGCAGCAGGACACATCAGGGCCAGATTGGCCATTAGCAACTCGACACAACTTGCAATTAGCATCGGTCGTACAGCCATGAAGGCGTGTTTAATTTGATTTGGTGGTACATTAGGCTAGCTTAATTAGGCCGGGAGGCCTCCCCGAGAAGAAAGCACAGTAGATCCATCCTTGCAACTTGCTGCAGGATCTATCGATCAACGCAGCAGCTTAAAGCAAGCGCTTTAGGTTCTGTTCTTTTCAGCTTCTAAAAGCTGTTTTTTGGTTTTCTATAGTAATTAATTTTTAAACGGAGTATTTTTTTAAGATAGAGTCTACTAGTTAATTGTAGTACATACTTTATTGACTTCATTTATATTAGCAAAAATCGCATGCAAGTTTCTGTTACTCTGTAATCTCTCATACAAACAGCTCAAAAACCACAAGCCACAGCTAAAAGTTACAAACCGCAGCCAAAAAGTCACAAGCCGCTTCACAGTCTGGTAGCTTAGTATTTTTTCTTCTTCTTCTTGTTTGTGGTAGCTTAGTGGTACATTAGTACTTAGTAGTAGGCAATGCACGTAGCTGTGGGCAAAAGATGAGGTCAGAGAGAGCAGGGGAGTCGCGAGCTGACGTGCCTCCAAACGTGGAGGCCTAGGGCAAAGCGCAAGGCAGACTTGGCGCGGAAGCCACCTAGCTATTGCGCGCTAACAACCTCGGCTCGGCCGGCGGGCGTGTTCGCCGCCGCAGCCGCGCTGACAACCCGACGGTTCGTTGCCGACGCGCGGTGTTCCTCCCCACGTCCGACCGAGCTGCAGGCAACTAGTCTGCAGTATCCCCGGCCGCTGAAAACAACGTGCGCGCTAGCTACGTACGTACGTACGATGGTACGCGTGCACGGCGCCAAGCGAGTCAGAGAAAGGAGGGGTTGCACGGCGCGAACGGACGTTAACGCTTGTGCTGCTGACATGCGGAAGGTGCCGGCCGGCCTGGCCTGTCTATATATGAAGCATATTAGGCCCTGTTTGTTTCCACTTAAGATTATTATAATCTAGCTTATACATCATAAGTGGAAACAAACAGACAGATTATAAGCTAGCTTATTATAATCTAATAGCCCAGATTATTATAATCTAATAAGCTCAAAAAGGAGCTTATTTCACTTATTTCAATTATAGATCACCTTTATCTAAATGACCATAAAACTTGGAAAAATTACCCACCTTTGCCATTCATTAACTCCCCAACCTTCAAACATTATAAGCTCAAGGGTATTGTAGTATTTAAACATTCGAATACAACAATTCATAACTCTGATAATCCAGGTTGCCAAACACCTGACAGCTTATTTCCCACCAGCTTATTATAAGCTAGCTTATATAATCTGCAACTATAAGCTAGATTATAATAATCTTAAGTGGAAACAAACAGGGCCTTAGTTAAGTAATATTTAATATAATTATAATATTTAATAGAATTAGACCATACTTACTTCTGTCAGATAGATATAATACTACTATTTCTATTAAAGATAAATATAATCTCATTCTATTAAATATTACTTAAATAATATATCTCTTAAGTATATGTATCAGACTTAAATTTTGGAACGGGGAGTATAGCTTAAATCGTGAGCTATTATTGCAGAAAGGCATAAGTGGTGGTAGGAGGAATTGGGGCATAATCTGATGTGTGTATTTTAGATCGGACGGTCCACAATAGATGGAAATTTCATTCACCCATCGAAATTGGATGTTTCACCTGATATTTCCCCTAGATAGCTAGACAGATAGATTAGAAAAAGAAGCAGTGCTTAAGATCGTGATTTTTTTCAATTTGATAGTAGAATCGCGACAACGCATTCACTTAGTTGGGGGATATGGTCATTTCGATCTTGGGATTCAATTCAATTTGGCATTCTTGGAGCTTACTGCTGGAATATATATGCATTGTAATGGATTTATTTGAGTACCGCAGTGGGTAGGAGTATTTGTTTGTCACACAAGATACTTCCATCTAAGCACACAATCATTAAGAAAGAAAGTCTAACTTGTCGTGTTAATTAATTATATATTCTGACAAAAATGCTGGAATTCTTTTTGGATATACCAGATGTGTTAATTAATTACTGTGACGTACAAATAGGTCGGCATAGTAAGGACGGGGAAGTTAGTCGTCAATTCATCATTTAATAGACTCTCTAATAATTGAAGTCTAAATTAAGATCGACCACAGTTCCAGCAAGCAACTCTTATATGTACACATTTATCTCATTTTCTATAAAGTGATAATAAGAAACAGCTTATAAAAGGAAAAATGTACAGGAAAGCATGCATATATACAACTAGCAAACTGGCCCACTGCTAGTTAGATTTGTTTCAAAGTATATAGTATCAAGTGATATTATCACTTAGATATTTGAGAATATATTTATGTATTTTCTAGGCTATTTAAAATTTTAAGATATCATAAACATTGAAAATTACAATATAGAAGCTTGAAGGAAAATAAAACTGAGGAACATAATTGAAGTATGAGTTTTAAACATTAGAGTGCTTGCTCACGCAAACACCGATGTACCATAGACAATCTACCTTTGAACTTTTCTACTCTCAGACGACGTCCAACTGCCCTACTGAACTATATGTCTTCTCGCTGCCACCGCTTTTTTGCTTTAACCTCTAACAGCAAGTCTAATTCTTGATCGATCTATCTTAGCTGCTACTCCTTCTAATATAATACTCTACCACATAGTTATCTTCTACTTCTCTCTAATTATTACTTAATACAGACTATTGCGTCATCAAACATGTATACACATGCAACTGTCATCGATCCCTACCAGGGACACCAGTCATGCTCTCTCCGGTGACCCCGAGCCTATTTTCTACAGCTGCGTCATTTCTACCCCAAGCTCTTTGCTTCTTCGCTTTTGTATGCTCGTGTTTCTATTTGTATGGATGGATGGATGCATGTATGTACACATGCATGATATTATACATGCTCGATGTCCTCTTCTCTCGCGTCGGTCACTCCTCTTCTTCGACATTAGCCAACTCAATGTTGTGGCTTCCTCACTAGCTGCGGCGACCTCGCATCTTTACTGATGTCGGCATGTCTATTTTAATTGTTGTCTAACAATACGAAGAACCTTCTCATCGTCGCTAGTGATGTCATGCCCTTCACCGGCGATGGTATGCTCCTAGCTACCCATTGGCCACATATCGTCCATACCAGCCTTCAATGCAAAGCTTTATCTCCTCTTTGTCACAACTTCTCCATCATCAAGTTTATTTGGTCACTGACTTCTTCAACAACTTTGATGCTCACAACTCGTCGTTGCGATTTGTAGCTCCTTCAATTATAGCCTTTCTCTTCAACGGCTCTAGCTAGCAACATGACATTGTACTCGTCGAAGAGCTAAGATGAGAAGCATGATATTATCCTCATCTCCGCCATTGCCACCTCAACTCTTTGCTTCACCATGGATCAATGTCTTCTTGTAGGACGGATCAATGCCATTGCACTCTTTTGCGGTCTCCTCCAACACCATCCATGCTATCCTCATTATAACTTTTATTTTTATTTAAAATTTTATTTATTTTTTATTGAAGTTCGTATACAAATGAAACTGCTAACTTTATTTAATTTATTCTGAATTTTAGTTATTTAGATATTTTACTTTTGAATTCATATGGAAATCAAATCACAATTTTTCTTTTTTTATTTTTTACTCTGAATTTCAATTGTTTTTAAATTCACCTACAAATCTAATTGCTAATTTTCTTTAATTTTACTCCATATTACAATTATTTGGGTATTTTACTTTGGAGTTTGTGTCAAAATTAAAATTGCTATTTTTATTTTATTTCTATTCTGAATTATATTTCTTTAAGTATTTTACTTAGGAACTCGTATGGAAATCAAATTGTTGTTATTTAGATATTTTACTTTGAATTCTTATGGAAATCAAATTGTTGTTATTTAGATATTTTACTTTGAATTCTTATGGAAATCAAATTGTTGTTATTTAGATATTTTACTTTGAATTCTTATGGAAATCAAATTATAAATTTTATTTTTATTTCAATTTTTTGTTGGAATTCATATAGAAATCCAATTGCTAATTTTTCTTTAATATTTATTTAGAATTACAGTTATTTAACGATTTTACTTTGTAATCGTATCCAAATCAAATTGCTAATTTTGTTTTATTCTAAATTATATTTATTTAACGATTTTACTTAAAAATTATGTGGAAGTCAGATTGATAATTTTATTTTATTTTTTATTATAAATTTCATTTTTTTAATTGTGCTAGATATGGACTTTTTCTTTTAATCTAAACGGTTATATTCTGGACTCATCAGGATCAACAGTGTAGATCTTTCTCTTTTTTTGACCAATTAATGAGGTAATTTTCACTATTTGAAATTGAACGCGGTGCCTTCTTTTGCTTCTACTTTAATAGTATAATAGATTACTCAAAAAATAGTAGCTTTTTCTGTATAATTTTGGTCTATTTGTTAGATAGTATAATTTGAAACTAGATAGTCAACACCCGTTGTTCTCCTGTGACGACTTATGTTAGCAATTCCTTTCAAAGATAATTATTTCTACTGATTGTAGTCTCCATCTTGGGCCTTTCGCTCTTGAAGCTAAAAAGAGGGGTAGACAAATTTGCACAAGATCGAACACTGCAACTGAACTGCAAAATAATGCACATTTCTTTATCGTTTTCCAGTCAAAACGCTACTGCTTGCTTGCTTGCTTCTCCAGTAGCCTTCTCAGATGGCTAAGCTAGTACAACTAGAATTAATTTTTTTCACCTTGTACACCTTTTAATATGAGTCACAAACTCACAATATCTTGATTTTTTAAAAAATAACATATCCTTTCTGTCGCTGTTCGTGATGCTGTTATTGTTGTTGCGGTGGTTGCTGCGGTGGTTATGCTGGCCATGCCACCACTTGATTTACCCCGACCCCGTGATGCGAAGTAACAGTTTCGCCTGTGCTTTTCCTGGAGATGGGAGTGACTATTGACAAGGCGATTGAAATTTTTTTGTGTCTCAGTCACTTGAAGTTGCACTCTTAATTAACTAAAATTGCAGTTGTTCGTTTTGGAGGGGGGCTATTTTTTTGGAGGAGGCTGTAATTTTAGTTGATTGAGAATACAATTTCAAATGACTGAGAGACAAAAAAAAATCCAGTCCCCTTGACAATAGCAAAACAGCCTGGAGATTTTTAAGGTCGTGTGTCCTGGCGCCGGATGTTGCCTCCTCTCCTTTCTCGCCCCTCTTATGCACACCCTTCCTATTTCCCTCTCCCTCTCTCTCTCCTCCATTTCTTCCCTCTCTATCCCGGCCGGCCGGCCGGGGACCACGCCTGCTTTGTTTCTCTCTCTCTCTCTCTCATGGTCTCTCTCATGGTTGGTGGCACTTCCCTAACCTCGCGAAACTAATCCCACTAGGTAGTGTCACTAGCTATATATAACCACCTCCATTGAAACTTGTTTCCTTGTACCCCGTCGATCACCAGCTTAATTCCCTCCGATACCTTCCTTCCTTCCCTGCAACCTTCCTAGCTAGCTAGCTCCTTTCTCAATGTCACCACAGACTAGTTAGCTAGCTACAGTCTCTTCTTCCTCCTTTTAGTTAACTGTTCTAGCTTATCCTGTCGTTTCGATCAGCACGTGGTGCTCTGTGAGCTAGCTAGCGATCGATCCGGAGTATGAGCATCTTGGTGAACGGTCAGTCCGTGGTGCCGCCGGGCTTCCGGTTCCACCCGACGGAGGAAGAGCTCCTGACCTACTACCTCAAGAAGAAGGTGGCCTCGGAGCGCATCGACCTCGACGTCATCCGCGACGTCGATCTCAACAAGCTCGAGCCATGGGACATCCAAGGTACATAACTACATATCCAATGTTGAACAATGCTGCATATATTCACACCTGCATGTAGTACTGGTACGATTAATGTAGCTATGAGCCAGCACTCCACATATATGCATGGACGGATATGTATGGGTGATTGTTACGAAGAAAATATCATCTGGATGATATCTAGATATACAGATGACCAATATATATATTAACACGTGCGGCGTCCGCCATGAATATTGAAGAGCGTTGCAGGATCGGGTCGGGGCCTCAGAACGACTGGTACTTCTTCAGCCACAAGGACAAGAAGTACCCGACGGGGACGCGGACGAACCGTGCGACGGCGGCGGGGTTCTGGAAGGCGACGGGGCGCGACAAGACCATCTACACCAGCTTCAAGCGCATCGGCATGCGCAAGACGCTCGTCTTCTACAAGGGCCGCGCCCCGCACGGTCAAAAATCCGATTGGATCATGCACGAGTACCGCCTCGACGACATGCACCCTGTCGCCGCCGACCCCGGCAACCACCCCTACTACTCCTCCGGCTCCTCCCCGGTACGTACGAACCCACATATACCGAATTACCGATACGATTTCCATACGTACGTTGCATGCAAGCCGACCGATGGCGATAGCTAGGAGACAGCTAGAGATATCTGTCTACACATGCATGCGGTAGTGTACGTACGTACACATATGCAACCACTGTATATGGTTCAGCTGGGATGATTGGCTAGCTGGTGGTTGGAAATGGGGCATGGTTCGCGAGTGGGAGTGGAGCTTTCACTCGCTGTCAGTAAAGGGAAAGAGGGTAGTGGGTAGGTTCAGTACTTTTGAAGGAACAAATTGAGCCGCTACAGCTAGGAAGGAAGCAGGCTGGGGGCATATGCGCGCTGGTTGAGGTGGTTAGGCGCGGGCATTTTGGGGTCAAGGCAGCGGGAGAATCTGCGCACCAGCAAGATCATCAAACACCACCGTACTTAGACTGGGCCGGCCGGGACACCCCCGCACACACACAAAGATGAAATATGCTACTTCCTCCCATCAAGTTTATAAGACTCGTTTTCTCTTGACACATAGATCAAAAAAATAGTGAAGATGGCTAGATTGTCTTTAATTATTATCTCTAACACTATATTTAATATATGCATATAGAGAATAGCAAATAAAGCTATATATTTATTAGGATTATAGAGAGAACATCACACTAATTTTGCATTGAAATATAAAATACGCTCTATATTTATAAACAAGGTCATTCACTAGTACTACTCTTAACTAATGGAACTAGTGTATGTCTGTATATGTGCATGCATGGCCCAATTAGCGAAGGGAACAGTGCACTTCTGCACGCGTAGACACCAGCATACGGCAAACCCCATCTCTTTCAGGAGGTCAGCACTACATGGAGCTAGCTTTTGAGCTGGCCGGCTCAGCTCATGGGAAATCTTGCATCTGATTCTAGGCTAGCTACTACTGCTTCTTTATGTGCAAATGGGCCTGCAATAACTAGCTTTGGATGCTATCGTTAACCTTCTGCTTTTAATTAACTATTCTTAATTTCATTTTTTTCTAGTGTTTTATGTGTTTTATATTTTTCTTTTTTCCCATGTTCCTTCATATTGTCCGTAAAAAGTTAATAAGCCAATTATAGTGAAAAAAAGCCAATTATAATAAAAGAAGTCATAAGCCATCGTCAAACTAAGCACAGTCGCCGTTAGCCCTTTGAAGGAAAATTCAACGTCATGACACTATACTCATCGAAGTCACTAAATACTTGTAAGCATGCACACGCTTAATTAATCAGTTAATTTGTTCGTCTTTTTTCTCATGCAAATTAATGTCACGGTTGCTGATCAGATGCGTGGCGCGGCCGGAGACCACGCGGCGCAGGAGGAAGGGTGGGTGGTCTGCAGGGTGTTCAAGAAGAAGAACCTCGCGCACCACGGCCATAGCGGCGACGCGGCCGCTGCCGCCACCGTGACAAGCCACTCGGCGGCAAAGCTGGCCGCCGCCATGGAGAGCAGTCCGAGCAACTGCTCGTCGGTGACCGTCAGCGACCACGTCAAGGCGCAGATGCTGCTGCACTCCGCCAGCGACGACGTGCTCGACCAGATCCTCCAGTACATGGGCAGGTCGTGCAAGCAGGAGACCAAGCCTGCAGTTCTGGATCACCTCACTAATACTACCGCATCTCCTAACAGTTTGTATGGAAAGTTCATGAAGCTTCCGCCCCTCGAGCACGTCTCCGGTGGCGGCTTCCTGCAGAACCCGGCCGAGTACGCCGCCACCGACGCGTCGGGGATCGCCGACTGGGACACGCTTGACCGGCTCGCGGCGTACGAGCTCAACGGCCTCTCCGACGCGTCCAAGAACATGGTGGCCAGCTTCTTCGACGAGACCAACGCCGCCTTCTCCTCTGTACATGCCGCAGGCGGCGCCGGCGCAGGAGACGGCGACCTGTGGAGCCTGGCGCGGTCTGTGTCATCATTACACGTGGATTTGACGACGAATAACGTATAATTATCAAGTGAGAAATGGCGTATACATGCACTACTACTCACTCGATCTAGCTACATGCATGCGTACGTGCATGCATGGCCGGTATTGTACGTAGGACGAACATGTACGTGAATAATTCCTAGGGAGTCCAAGCGACGCAATCAAGACTCAAGATAGGCCCCTATAACACACGGCGAGAGGGATCCATCGGTGGAGCTAGCTGTCGATGATGCGAAAGAAAGACAGGGACGGTGAGGTAGCAGAGAACATATGTATTGTTATATTATCATATGGTGCCTACAGCTTATGATAAAGCCCGGCCTTTTTCTAGTGCAGTGAGGTGTGATGTGATTTCTTTTCTGATCACGCATCACCGTGTGCCGTGATGCGTGCATTATTGTGATCGATCGTCATCGATGGCACTGAAGGGGCTAGCCTGCCAGCTCGATCGGTCTCTGTGTGTGATCAATTCTTTTTTCCTGTGTTTGGATGGAAATCGTACGTTGTCTCGTGTCGTGACAGAGATGAAGAATAGTTCAGAAAAAGGTAGATACCTTTGGCCCCTCCAGCTGTTTTGTGTAGATATTTGGAGCCGATGCGAAAAAAAGGAGATGTGAAGGCAGACCACCCAGCACTGCTTTTGGCTAATCTTGCTGCTCGATCGGTGTGTGGAAATATTGTGGAGGTTTCGACAGCCACATGTACAAGTATACTTTTGTCGCCTTGTCGCGGTCAATCGATAGCGTTAAAATCTTACGCGATCTGGGTTTTGTTTCTTCTCCATAACTTTATCTGTTGGCACTGTTAGCTCCTTGATATAGCTAACTAGGGAGAACTGTTGAGAGCCTATTACGTGTATCATAGAATTCATATAAAAGTTACTTTCTCTAATGTAAATATCTCTTCTATAAGTATTTAAATGTTATATTATCTATTAGTTAGATATAATACCCAATTGTTAATTTTTCCTTTCGGTGGATAGAGAAAGACCTAGATAATTCCCATGTATCCACCTCTCGTCAAACGTGCAATCATGCTCATTTAATTTCTTCATAGATATTTTCTCGATACTGGCATTGACCTACTTGACTCAGCTTCCAGTGCAATTGTTCTGTCGAAAGAACAACATCCATCCATGGCACCTCGCATGATTGTTGCACATTTTCAGACAAGACGATCCTGCTTGCAAGGGGAAAACATATATTGAACGTCTAGTTAGTTTCGTGTTAGTGCTACTCGAGAAGAGGACGAATAGATATATCAACCACATGCATATATATATTACTCCAAGCATGATAATCTGAATCTACATGCTAATATATTTTACAGTGTTACTCTAGGACTAATTCACAAGGCGCCAAAAGAGAAATAAAACGAAATATTAACCTCCTAAGTACGACGAGGGACAATTTATTCATTCTTTACATATAGCACGTTAGATTCGACAATGACGAGGCGCCGACACCATTCCTACCAAAAGTAAGTTAATTGCCACAATGTTCTTAACTAATCAATTTTCACGTGAAAGCGTACTTAATTTGGAGAATCAAAGCATCATCTGCTGGCCGGCACCTAAGTGACATCCGTAGTCTATAAGCTTTGCCACATAGGACACAAGATGATGCGGAGGAGAGAAAAGAAGTATAGAAAATGAAGTCGTCTCTCATGAAACAGTCAACTATAACACGAGAAACATGATACATTGTGTTATGGAGAAACCATTTATAGATATATGGAAAAAGATAACCAATTGTAGGAGTTATCTTTAGTATAGTGTATAGATGATATGAAAGATATTGTAGACAGCAATTATCTATGCTATAGTACATGCTCTAAATATGTCCTTTACGATTCCAATATTGGAGACAGCTTAATGATTATTGCAAACGTGAGTTTGTTTGTTTTTTCTCCCTCTAGTGAAGGACACTACTCCCAAACTGGTTGCTAAATACTATATTTGTTTGATAGAGATGATGATGAAGAAGAAAGCACATTGAATTTACTGTACAGTTTTATTTTAAAGTCTAATGTTCTTCCGACTCACCAGAGGGGACTCCTGCAGGGAAGCACCTTTCAGTGAGTTTCATCCATCAGCGTTAAAATCCTGGTGCCCTCCTATTATAGAGTGTGTTTCAGTGAGAATTTTATGAAGTTATGCATTTATCCCTCGCTTTTGTCTGTCTAGACGTGTGCTAAAAAAACATATATACATATATGTGTATGTGTGGTTATATGGAAAAAAAAGGAGAAGCAGAACTAGGGACGTACCCTGCAACGGCTACAGCCATTGCAGGCCACCTTTTTTTACTTGCCCACCTTACCTGCACTGGGCTCTTACAGGGCGCACTAGTTCCTGGCCCATGATCTATGGTCGAAGGGCTTTATAATCTGGGCTTGAATTTTAACAGTGTAATGGCCCATATTGGCCACTATATAGCCTGCTGCCATAGACGACTAATGCGGCAAGTACCTTGGAAGACGAAGCCATATGTAGAGTGTAGTGTAGGGAATAACGCGAACGATGGCAGGGTCTGCACCAACCTAACTGAGAGGCATGGCGAGGCGATTCGTGGAAGGGAAAGGGATCGATCCAAGCGTGCGTCGGTGTGTGTGTCGACGAGACGACGGATGGGATGGACGGAGCTGGGACGTCCGTTTCACGGAGGAAAAGGACGCGCGAGGCCTGGAAAGATAGCGGACGAGAGCCTTATCGGCGGCTGCCGTGTCGCTGTCGCCCGTCCACCGTGCGAGACGACGGCCTGCGCGCTTGAGAAACTATAGGAACACACCGAGCTCAGCTCAGCTGCTGCCTGATGTGGTAGCACTTCACATCTGCCGCTGAGAAATTTGTGTTGGTTAGTACTACTAAAACGAAGCGGATTAGAGGTGATTAGACCATGACAAGACCGAGTCGGCCCGGCTGGCATCGCATGCCTAAGAGCATGTATAATGCAAATATTTAGAGAGATATTTAGTTTAGCAATTAAAAATTGATTTTTTTTTGCTATATAAAATAGGTAAGATTCTTATTTTGAAGTATCGATGCTTAAATAAGTATCGGTGCTTAGCAGGTGCTTATATGTATAATTATATCTAATTAATAGATAATATAACATCTAAGCACTCATTGAAGAGATGCTTTTATTGGAAAAAGTAATTTTTATATAAATGCTTAATGATGTGACTATATTATCTCTTTTTAAGTATTTATGTGTAAGTATTTTGTATTGTACATGTCCTACCGAGTCGCACGCCGGAGGGGAAAGACGGAGTGCGCGCGTTTCTCACGGCCCAAGGTGCGTGAGAGTCTCTTGCGACCGAGGCGCGGGATGGTTGCATCGCTCGAGCCCAGGAGCGGCTCCAAATGGCAGACGTAAGCAGATCCGAGCAAAGGCAAAAGCCCATGTAAGCTGTTCTACGCATTCACACATGGTCCTGCACAAAAAAAAAAAACATATTGGACAAGGACGCTAGAATCACTGTCCGATCAATCGGAGCAGGAGCATCAATCAATGTGTACCAATTACAATCTCTTCTTCCTCTGCACAGCTAGAATGAAGACGGCGCGGTTGAATCATACAACAATGATCAACGAATCAATGGCTTGCCTCACTTTTGTCCATGTCTGCAATACGTGTCTCTCCGATCTACAGCCTCCAGGTCATGAATAACAGAGCCCGGACACCATGACTAGGACGATGGCCGTCAGCAAGCTTTCCGAATGCCGCCACCTCTTTACCTATGAAAAAAAAGAGCATGGAGGAAAGTGAGACATATTACATAATTCAAGAGGGAAAACAAAAGCATGACTTGTAAAGGAAGGCTAGTATAAATTACATTGCAATGATATGCTGGAACACATAATAGCTTTTGTTAAAGTATGATCCGAATTTGTATGATTGGTATGGCGAGTCAGAGGGAGGCTGAATGACTCCTTCAAAATCTTCCTATGCAGTGGAAATATAAACTCACAAGCTCACCAAAACCAAGAGCCCAAGAACACAAAGCAACCGAGACAACTCTGTCTCCATTGGTTAGACTGCCAGCTAAACTCCGGTATGACTGCTCGACCCTGGTTGGACCGCTTGCTCCACCGGCTTGACTGCTCAGCCGGTTGGACCGCGCGCGACACCGGTTTGATCGAGGTTGCTGGTCGTACCGCTCGGTTCCCTACGGTATGACCGCTCGCCAAGGCTGAGAACAGAAAGCAACATCGAGAGAATCAAATCACATTGAAAAGAAGCAAGCGTATAACATCAAACCCAAGGAAGCAAGAGTAGCAACTGAGCCATCTATTATACTGGTCTCTCTCCAATTAAGCCGATTTGCTTGGTACACCCGATGAGGGCTACCAGGAAGCGTCCAAAGATTCCGCTTCGCGTACACAATAGTGTACCAAGACTCGGCTCCATTCAATAACTCGAATTCATCCAGCGTCAGGTTCGCCAGCACCATTGCCCGTGACATCTGACACCATGCCCTAATGTCGTACTACGCCATCTCCGTCAATGATCTTCTGCCTCAATGGATCATCATCTTTCATGAAGAAACTGTGTCGTCAACTCTGCATATTTTTCATTAGAGGTGGAGTTCGTTGCGATTTAGGTCATTGTGCCCTTTATTGGCAATATCCAAGCGGGATTAATCATTAGCGATTTCTTCGATAATCCATCATCTACTGTGGATTAATGCGGCAAGATCCACACACACAGAATTTGGTGTTTTATTCACCGTTTTGATATATTGCAAGTTGGATCGTTTGCGTGACTATTATGAAGGCTTTGGCAATATTCCATTTCAAAAGTTTGATGACACCTTGATAGCAACTACATAATACTCTTTAAAATTTCTTATTCATTAGTTAAGGTTATGCTCTAAATATAAGTTCGAGAAGAAGGATTTAAAGTGTAAGGAGTTAATTATCTACATAGATACTATAATGTTTGGTATTGTAGGTGCAATACATTTTAGTTGTTATAGCTCAATATGAGGAGTCTATTGCAGAGATTGTTTTTGCTCCATTGATGGCACACGAGTTATTTTCATCTGGATGTTCTTCTAAAAGAGCGGTTTTTAACCATGTGATGGAATTCAGTTAGTTTTAAAGTCGGCGGTTTTATGTACGTAATGGTCACACGTGCAAGTTACTCTTGAATAGGTATTGTTTGTTGAGTTATATATTCTAGGTGGAGCATGCAAAAAGTCAATGAGATGAATTCTTCACTGTAGTTATCCAAGGTCATAAGAGAAATATATGGAGAAAATTGATTCAATTTTACTTATTGATTAGTCTTATGGACTTTCAATACAATGTTTGTTGATGAAGACTTATTTAGAGGAGATTTGATATTCAGCTACATGAGCGAATTCGTCTTAAGGTGGAGATTGTTAAAGTGTGATCTAAATTCTATTCGATTTGTTTCCGTTTCCAACATGGAGTTGTACTCTACCTGAAGTCCCTTCGTAATTACTATAAATATATCCCTGTAGTACATAGGAAGAGCAAGAGTCTCATTATAAACATCTCATATAGTGAATTACGTTTTTGCATGTCCGTGATTTTTCTCGAAAGAGTTTTCTACGTTAAATTCGTATCTTCTATTCTTTTAAGGTTGTGTCTAGCGAGAACTTAGTGCTTTATTGTTAAATAGTACTCAAATTTTTGAACCTTTAGATCCAGATCTAATGGGTAAAATCACTTTGTCTTCTCCCCTCCCATTTGAGTACTATTTTATCAAGGAGTACTCAATTTGTTAGATGTTGGATGAATAACTACCTTCATCCATTAGTTTGTTTACTAGTTATTAGTATGTGATGTGATACATTGAGGAATATTCTAATACATATTATTCTTTTATTTATGACCTTTTTACATCAATTATATACCGGTTTTACATAAATTAAACTATGTAAAAAAATGATGTGACACTTTGTAAAAGAGAGGAACAAAATAAACTACAAGGAACACAAAAAAATTGTACAAAAACACTACTTGGTCGTTTATATTGTGGCTCCTGACGACACTAAATAAATTAATTACTCTCTTGTCACATTGTTGACATATAAAAAATCACAAAGTCAAAACCATAAAACACAAACAAAACAATATCTAATGGATAAAAAATTAAGTGCTCACAAACAAAAAAAAATACTCGAGCACCATCTAGCAAATTCATTCTTTTAATCTCTATATTTAACGTGCATTTTATAACAACTTTACTAGTGACAAGCATGATTGCTCGCTTGATGAGCAAATCTATTGTTTTCTTTTAAAAAATCATAAGAATGATCTAAGAGCATGGCATCTTTCATTCCTTTTGAAGTCGAAAACATTATTGCTATAGCAAATTTGTTCTATCGCTAACTTCACATACTACTAATTAGACTACGCTAAGAGACCAACAGCATGTAACTAACTATAATGCATGAACCGAGACAGAACTGCATAATTATACTTTGCTTCTACCAAACTCAACCACAATGAAGTTAATCAAGAACCAGTAACAAAGTTTACGAGCAACAAACTATGCATTACAACGTGTAATTACGTACCTTGTGTGCGGCCGCAGACACGGTGGAGTATCCAGTGCCCGGCCCTGCCCCGTCCTCCCCTCCGGGCCCTTCCACCACCACCAGCCCGGCGCCACCACTAGTGTGATTGCCGCTCCCCTTCCAACCCCTGATCGTCGGCGCCTTGACGCCGACGTTGTATGCCGGCGTGCCGTCCGGCTTGAACAGCCCGTAATGCCGCTCGGACGCTGGCCCGGGCTTCAGGTTCTCGTTGAACAGAGCGAACACGTACACCTGCAGCGCCTCGCCGGGCGAGGCAGGCGTCCCCTTCCCCTGCGCTACCAACCGCATCAGGTTGCTGTTGTACCTCGCCGCGTTCTCCGGCGTGGCGCCCGCCTCGTCCTCGTCCCCCTGCGACGGCCACCCGGTCTCCGACACCCGTATCTCCACCGACTTGCCGTAGTTGGCCTTGCATATCGCCGCGCGCACGGCGTCCACCTGCGCGTGCAGCATGTTGTCGTAGTGCAGCCCCGTCGCCGGGTCGACGATGCCGGCATTGGACTCGAAGAGCACGTAGTTGAGGTTGACACTGTCCGGGTCGGCCTTGTAGGCGAAATAGGGGTAGGCGTTGATGAGGAACGGCGAGTTGGTCTTGGCGAGGAAGCCGAGGAGAGGGGTCATGTACGGGAGGAGGTCGCGCCGGAAGGCCGCGGAGGAGGGCGGGAAGGAGGAGGACAGCACCACGAGGGAGTGCGCGGTGGTTACCGCCACGCGGGAGGTGAGGTTGCAGGAGGCGAGGGCCGCGCGAAGCGACTCCATGGCGGGGAGGAGGGAGCGGAGCATGGTGCTGTCGTTGCCGGTGAGCACCTCGTTGCCGACGGTGACAGCAGAGATGGACGTCGCCGGGAGGTGGGGCAGGATGTTGGCGCGGACCCACGCGGCGGCGGCCGAGGGGTCGGCGGCGAGCCGGGGCACGAGACGGTCCGGGAGCCCGACGGTGAAGTCGGCGCCGGAGCCCGCGAACGCGCTGAGCACGCGCGAGTCCGCGTCGTAGAGCTTAACCTTGGTGGCGTTCAGCGCGCGGAGGAGCACGGACGCCGCCTGCGGCGGCGGCAGGTTATCCGCGACCTGGCCATAGTTCACCCCCAGCGCGGGACCACCCGCTGCCGCCAAAGCCGGTGCAAGTACGGCGACGGCGACGGCGAGCAGGAGCCGAAGCGCCATTGGAGCGGTGAGCCGGATTAGGAGTGGAGTGGGAGAAGAGCTCTTGACAACGTTGGAAGTGAGCCATATATTAAGGTAGTGCTCAGAAGGACTTATAAGCCTAATTTTTTGTTTTTTTTTGCGTTTGTTAAAAATGCATTGCAGATGTTATTAACTTTTCCTGTCCTAATTAAATTTAAAAAATAAATAAATTCTATCACTAAAGGAATAAGAAAAAAAGTAAAAAAGACGGAAAAACAAAAAGCAAAAAAAAAAGCGTTGGAGCAGGGCGAAAAGCGCGCGCATGTGGTGGCCGAAGTGGCCTGCTTTATAGGAGTATGTGTTCTTGTGTGGCCGTCGTCCCGTGCACGAATCGCGATGCTGGTTTACAGTTTGGAGATGGACAGGTCGAGCTTGAAGTCAAGTCAAAATGGGACATGTATGGAACATGGGACAAAGATTTTCTTTTCCCTTCTTTTCATGGTATTTTGTTTCGTCAGATTTGAAGAATCATGTAGATTCTAGACTTCTAGTTGCTGACGGAGCAGTAAGAACATTTATCTTTGGCATATGTTCTTTTCTTGAGAAGTTTGCATTTTTATTTTGTTCTTTCTGCAGATCATTAAACAAGCTGATCGAAGAAATCGACTTAAAAAGATATTCAGGTTCTTCTCTCAGTAAGAGAAGGGGAAAAGTGGATCATGGGAGTGTTCTCCTTGAGTGCATTACTTTTCAGTGAAACAAACTGCAGTGCAGAATCCGGTTACATATCTGAATCAAGCTACAGTACATACATCACTGCCTTGAGTTCATGCCAGTGCACTACTTACATACTATTTGTCATTGTGCTTGTGCCGACTTATACCTTATTGTGCCGATCCAAGTCGGCACAAAATAACTCTGCAGTGCAGGGTGACGGTAACTCGAGTGAAAGAGTACGGTTCTGTTCTTTTCAGCTTCTAAAAGCTGTTTTTCGGCTTTTCTACAGTAACTAGCTTTTAAATGGAGTATTTTTTCAAGATAGGATCTACTAGTTAATTGTAGTATATACTTTATTGACTTCATTTATATTGGTAAAAACCGCATGTGAATTTCTGTTACTCTGTAATCTCTCAAACAAACAGTAAAAACCATGCGCGTGCCAAAACCACAAACCGCAACAAAAAAGAACAGGCCTAATCCCAACTTGAGTGCAGTGCAGCTTCTCTTCCCTTGGTCCCTTTTCTAGCTGCCCATATGATCGAGATGAGGGGAAGATAACACTCCAAAAGCAAAGAAGGCAAGGGAAGGGATGGCTCCAAAAGAAGTTAAAGCATCACGCGTAGTGGCCACCTTTAAAGGCATGGCGTGCGTCGCGGCCTGGACTTATTTGCCTAACGATCGATCGGAATTTGTTTGTTTGGATCGATCGGAATTATCAAGAGCGTTGGTTTTGTTTGGATCGGATAAACATGAGCTGTACCGTTCGTTGGCTGGAAAATACTATAGTTTTTTTAGTAGTATAAAAATATTATATTTGACAGTATTTCTCATAGCAAATCTAATAGTGATTCATCTAAATAGTTTTTGTACATATTAGCTATTAAAATTAAGAAAGTTTGACCACTTCAATTCTAAAATATCATATATTTCTGAACCGATTAGTAGGATCCAAAATCTTATACCATCAAGAAAAGATGGGCAATATTATTATAGTTCGATGGTCTCGAAAGAGACTCCCAAATGTGGATATGCACCATAGTGAATTACTGCTTGAGATTTTGGTCTGCCTTTGAGAACCCAGCATGATTAGACAGCAGCAATTGAGGGTTCGTTTCTTGTAACAGACGAAGAGGCATGGCAGTATGGGCTGATGGCTCGAATGCTCAACAGAGACAAGACACCCAGCAAGCGTTGGAGATAAACATGAGGGTGCGTGTCATCCTCCACCGGCAGACGAGGCGCCGGCCAAGTCAACAGAGGCGACGGCGATATGGCCTGCACGCTTTGATCGTTTGACCGCGCCAATACGACTAGTCCTCTGACTGTTCGACGGCCGACAATGTCCCCTCTCTTGCGAGGTTTCGTCTGGTCGGAAGGGGAGCCGAGTTCTGGATCATCTCGTCCGGTGGGTACACCGGCAGCAGTACAGCGCCATTATCTCGAGAACAGTATTGTGAACTGTTGGAGTCGGCAATGAAATTTGCAGCCGTGTGTATCGTCTCACCGTTCTCACGTGCAGCCATCAACTGGAGCTCGAGGTAAAACTGTACTGTGGAAGCAATTGCTCAAGGGAGGCCGAGGGATGTGCCGTCTCGCACCACGGCTTCTGCGCGCCCCGCCGAACCAGGTAGGCCGGCACATCACCGAGGAAATTGGCCGGCCGAACGCGACGCCAGACAACCGATCTGCGCCATCGGTCCGTCCATCCTGGTAGCCTCACAGGACAATCGCCACGCCTCATCTTGCCGACTCCGCGGCGACTCGATGTGTTCCTTATCTTTGGTACGAACGAGAATGACCGACTCCGCGGCAGCGAGTGAGCCCCGGGCAGCGCTGTTGGAAATAGTTCCCACATTAATTATGAGAAGTAGATAAACATAATTTATAAGTGTGAAAAAAATCTTATCTATTAGACTAGTCTTTTGGATGAAAAAGTCTAATAGTATTTATAAGTTTTTGCTTTAGGTTATACATACGGTAGTATATTGGTTTAGTTGTGTTCAATTTGTTTGGACCTGTGGCCCGAGGAGTAAACTCGGTTGAACCTATCAGGTGCCTAACATAATCTTAGACTTCATGGTTGTCGGGGCAGGAGTGCACATCCGATGTGTGAGAGGGAGAATGTTAGGAATAGTTCCACATCGGTATAAGTGTGAGGGAGACACCATCTATTGGACTAATCTTTTAGGAAAAAAGATCAATAGCATTTATAAGTCTGTTGTTTTAAAGCATACATATGACAGCCTATGAACTTAGTTATATTCAGTCCATTTAAATTTATGATATAGAAAGTAAATTTGATTAAATCTACCGTCCGTCCCCGACTTGTTTACTAGTCGCGCGCTTGCCGTGTGCCTGTCGGACTCGGTCCCGGTCCGCGTCCAAGAACTTCCCTGCCGCGTCACGGCTCCACCACCTCCGTTTCCACTCCCCTTCTCCTCCTCTTGCCCAACTCCCACGCGGTCCTCTATATAAGCGGAAGCACCGGGAGGGTAAACACAAACCGAATCAAATTCATACACAGCAAGAAAGCAACAAGCGAAGGAAGAATTGGTACGTACGGTAGCAAGAAAGAAAGCGGGCGCCTTGTTTGCTGTGATCGTCATGGACAAGATCCTGGCTTTCTCGATCCTGAGCTCGTCGCCGGCGGACATCGCGGCCGGCGGGTACTCCACGCGCCTTTCCTGGAGGAGCGGCGGCGGGAAGCAGCAGCAGGTCGAGAAGGCGCCGAAGAAGCTGGAGGAGAAGGCCGAGCAGGGCTCGCGGCCGGAGAGGAAGCAGGAGGCGAGGGCGCGGTTCGCGCCGGAGTTCGACGGCATCAACTGCTTCGAGTCCATAGTTTCCTTCTGAGTGGCTGGCTCTCTCCGGCCGTCTGATCCATAGTTTTCCACTCAATTTTCCCACTATTTTTTGGTTGCTCGGTGACGACGAGACCTTCAATTCGTACAGAGCTGTACTATGCATCAAGCAAGTGAACGAAGGATCATACGTCCGTTTGATTATTTAATCTTCTCAGACATAATAACGTTTCTGCTGTGTTTTCGAGCCATAATTCTGGGCTTTCGCCATTTCACATCAAATTGCTCGATCGGTTCTTGACTTCTTGTTCGTGATCAAACGATCCGTTTTATTAAAATTTGGTGCCAGCGCATACACGTTACCCACAGCTATGAAACTGACGCACAAGACAACGAGACCGGGACATCTGGCGAGTTGCAGTGTGGGAAACGTGCCCACTTCTGTTCGGATTAGGCGCGTCCAATCTCGATTTGCTTTTATAATTTTACTCTACCGACCATGCTTTGGAGAAAGCCTCCAGATTTTGCAAAACAAAAGCTAAGCTAAATCATCATCAAGAACTAAGCCAGATAGAATCATCCATCACCTGTGACTCTGTGAGGATCACCTTAGCTCCTCAAGAGATGTCAACACACTGATGAATGAATTCGCAGAATGCGGCTTGGTATAATAGTTTCTTGCGTGACTAGGAAATTGGACACAGATCCATTTGCTTAGGAAAAAACAAGTATTTTTTTTCAATTTATGCAGGTACCTGTGTACAGCCCGTGGTCACAATTAGCAAGAACAAGTAAGCACACCGATCAATCACCATACACAAAGTTAAACGAAACAAGAATCATCGTTATGACGAGTTATAAAATTGCGAGTACAGCATCCATATCATGTGGGACAAGCTTTCGCTTGGCTAAGGGCACGTACAGTACGGTGACATAAACTGTTTATAAGAGATATCATATAAGAATTTTGCTGAGATGAATAAAACAGAAAGAGGAGAGAGGAGGAAGTTGACTGTTGTAGACAACTTATGTGTCATTGTATCAATATTATCTATATTTTATAGATAATTTATTATAAGCAATTTACATATAACCCATTTAGAAGATGTTTTTTAATGTTGTCTACAGATAAAATATAATGACACTATAAACAATAGTTATTTATACCACTGTATATACCCTAACAAACGCACTTGCTACCCATCCATGGATGGGTAACGGTTGAGTATTCTCCCCCTTGGTTCTATAATAAGATGCTCCAATTCTACCATATTTCTCGTAATATACTGTGCCAGCTCAACTTGGCCTTGGTCGCCGCAAAACCGGGGCCTGTTTGTTTCAGCTTCTGGCAACTGCAGCTACTCCTAGAATCTGCAGCTCAAACAAACAGTCTAGATTTTCATCCAGATTCTAAGTAGCCAGAAGCTACAGAATCCAGAAAATGAACTAGTAACCAGAAGCTGGGGTTATCCAGCTTCTTCAGATTCTGACTAGCTGGATACTCACCAGCTGAAATAAACAGACTCCTAGTTATACATAGGGATAGCAATTTCCCCTCGCATCGGGCCCCGTGGGGGAAAATCCCTATGAAAACGGGGCCGTGCTTTATTCCCCCACTGGGCTAGCCGAGCGGGGCTGTATGTAAGTGTATCGGGAGGATCATCATGCCCCATGGGGGCCCAAAAACTGAAATTCAGCCTGCGGCTTGCCTGTCTCCCAGTATGGGTTGCGTTGGTGTTGAGTTTGACGGCAACGACAAGGAGCCGGCGGGCCTAACCCGCAGGCCCGCACCAATCACCAGTCGAAGCCGGCCGTCGTCCCCAACCCCAGTCCCTCCCTCTGCTAGTGTGCCAGATCTCTCGTTGTCTCCAGAGCCGGATTGCGGAGCCGCAAATCTGCAAGGAACACGAGGAGTAGCGGCGAGGCAACAGCAGGTAACACCGTAACACTCAACTCGTGTGATTCCTTGCTAGCCATTTCAAAATAAGACGACACAAGATGTGAAATGGAAAGCAAAATAATCATCTCAGGATTTTACAGGGCATCAGAGAGCCAAATCTGACTCCTGACAAACACTTCCACACGGAGAGTTTCAACATCAGGTAATGCATTTGGAAGCCCAGTGAACACATATTCGAGGGTGTTCTCAACAATAAATGTAATGCTTGCCGTCTTCAGATTCAAGCATTCATGAAGTTTGATAAGGGTTTGAGAGCCCCTGTACTCAAATGTCGTGAGATTTGGGGCAAGAAATTCAATCTTATCAACTCGACAATCTTGAACACATAAGTATTTCAACCGGCATAATGGTTCAGAAGCATGCAAACCATGCAGCTGGTAGCACAACCGGATGCTTAACCATGCCAGAACAGGGGCATTTTGATAAGAAAATACTGTATGCCTTGCGAGGCAAGCGCATGGTCCAGAGCAGAAATTTTATGGTTTGCAAAACCACAAAAATCAGGAGCTTAGACTCCAAGCTCGTCTCCACTTGCTTGACACCACACTTGTCCGCACAGCTTCCTTCATTGTTAGCTCTGACATTATCCTTGGTACAACGTCCTGGTGACGCAGTCTGAACAAGCATCAGAATTCAGTCCTTTGGCACATCAGTAAAGTTCATGCCAAAAATTGGCATACCTCAGGAAGAGAATGAAAATAAGTCTCTGTGATGTTATCCTTCCAATGAAATCTTCTTCAGTACATGATATGCACTTCAATCTCCTTTCTTGTTAACAAAAAAGTTCTGGTGCTCCATATGTGCCCTTTTGGCTGATAGGCTATTACTCATGAAATCAACAAATATGATGCATTAGTTCGTGAAAATGCTCCTTGACAGCTTGTTGGGTAACAATGTTAATATATAAGAATGTCATATATTATTCAAATACAAATCTTTTCAAACGCCCCATTCCAGATACTAGATGTGATCAATATCAATCTAAACTTCGGTAAATACAGAACAGTGCAAAGCTATAAAGGTCATCGCAACATTGCACTTTTGGGCTTGTAAAGTCATTTGAAGAATTCATTTAAAAAATCATCTCGTTTATTTTAACTTTCGAAGAAATTAAAAGATAAAATCCCAAAAAAATCAGGATCACTAAGCAAATAGACATAAAGAGACAAGACTGCACTTTTGCAATGCAGGCACATGAATGTGCATGCAGAGCAATAGCAGTGAGAAAAAGAACCAGGAGTACAACATTTGGCTCCTTCACTTATTCATTCACCAGGGCGCAGTTCATTCTTTAAGTCTCACAGACTACAGTTACTACTAGTCTTGACTCTTGCCAAAATTACAGGCCAATTCAACGCGAAAGAAAGCAATGGACAGAACTAGTACTCCACGTGATGAAACTGGACTCCCGCAGGAAACAGTTGCTCGCCCTGAAGTTACTGTGAATTCTGAAGCACTGAAACCATAATAACAAAGGCAAACTCTACTACTACTGAGTACATTTGCAGATTACTCGGTGTACTCAACATAGGAGGTGATTCTATACTCTTCTAGACAGTGAATTACACAAATATTAAAACATCAATTAAAAATAAATTACAATTACTTACCTTTTAATTAGTGTTTTAAGGTATATGCATATGCAAAGCGACATCTTTCTGGAGCTTGGGCGCCCACGAATTAGCAGTGCGGGCCTGCAACAAAACCGGCGTCTCTTTAGGCCCTGTTTGGGACTGCTCCGCTCCAGTTTTTTCAGCTCCGCTCCCAACTTTGCTAGCCAAACACGTCAACTCCACAAACTCCACTCCAGGAAAAAAAAGGTAGAGCTAAGGGCCAACTCCACGTTTTTTGTGGAGCTCCTCAAGGGGTACTCCAGAAACAAGGCTTATGTACCTCCTCGTAGAGTTGGTGAGAAATTACCCACCACTGCCATTACACAGTTCCCCTCCGTACCGATTCGCTTCATATGTTTTCCTCTCCCCACCCACCGCGACTCCTCTTCTCCCCAACCCCGCGCCGGGTCCTCGTCCTCTCCGCCCCTCCCGCTGACGCGCCCTCCCCGCCGCCCTCCTCCCACGCCGCCCCCCCGCCTCCTCCCTCCCCCCCCCCCTCCTCCTCTCCGCCCCCCCCCGCGACGCCTCTTCTCCGCCCCACCCGCCCTCCTCCTCTCCGCCCCCCTTGCGCTCCTCCTCTCCGCCCCCCCATGACGCCCCTCTTCTCCGCCCCGCCCCACCCGCGACGCCCTCTTCCCCGCGGCTCTTCTCGCCCTCCCACCCGCACGACGCCCGCCGCCTATTCGCCACCACCGCGACGTGATGGCTGGGATGGATAGATCCAAGATCCCGGTCATGAAGAATCAAGATGCTCGTGGATCTACTCCGTGGCCGGCCGAGTTGGGCTACCCGACCCTTCGACACCGCCGCCGTGGCCGCCCGGCCCGACCCGACAAATCCGGGCCGGTAGCGGTATCCGGCGCCGAGGTGGTTGCGGTGGCCATGGGGTATCACCCACGGCTAGGTGGTTGCGGTGGCCGCTGTCTGCCGTCGGCGAAGAAGAAAAGGAGGACATGGTATGTCACCTCATCGTGAGTACCGATTCTTTGCAATTTTGTGATCCATTTCATCGTCGTGAGTATCACTAGTCGGAAGATTGCAAAGAATTTCTGTTTCTACTTGCTCGTGATGAACTAGTTGAATATTGAGATTGATCTAGCTGTGTGGATTAGGATTGAGCTCTATGAGATTGTTTTCATTGTCCGAACAGTAGAATATTCTCTCTCACGATCAGTTGGTTTATTAGCAGTAAAGATTTTTCCATGTACAGTAGATGGTCTTGAGCAAATTCGGTCCAGGAGTAATTGCTTTAGTTCCATTTGTCTATTTGAGGTCTTGTCTTGACTCCTCGCCGCCGCTTGTTACCCAGGAACGTTGGTTCGAAAATATACAACTATTGTTTCTTGATTAGTTGGCCTTTGACGGTGAAAACATAATTTAGAGCTCAAAACTTAATTACTAGCGATCTTTGTGATGATATTCAACATTTGCATGAGAAGGCCAAGATTTAATATCTTGAGCAACCATGTTCTGAGAGCAATTATAAAACATTCATTTCATCATATGCTGTTTTTAGTCTTGTGTAGTTGGCTATACTTGATGGCAGTATATTGTAAATCTGATTATATGCTGATTGTAGTCATTTTCACATGGCTAAGTATAAAGACAGCATGTTTCATCTTTGAATCTGTTTCTGCACTTGTGCTGATCATATATGTTCAATTTATAAAAGAATTAGCCTAGGCACGATCTAGCCCGTCACAACCTGTTAGACCTGTTTTTATTTTTTAATATATATTTTTATATTATATTTTTGAATTTTATATAATTAATTTTGTAAGTACAAACAATTTTGGTTTTTTACTTTTTAAATAGTTTACATATTTTCTAGGATTTTCTATATTTTTTAGAAAAACATTCCAAATGAGCAATTGTGCTTAGGTCGATCCGATAGGCTGATTGTGCCGGCCTGGCCTGGTACGGCCTGAGGCTGTCGAGCAATGAGTGGTTTGGTGCCTCAGCTCATGGGCTGACACGATACAACTTGTTTAAGTAATGGGCCCGACACCTAAATGGGTAGTGCCCAGATGGGTCGGTGCCATGCACTCATCTGGCTACCTCTGTTCACAGTGTTCTCGTTACACTGGAATTCATGCTTTTCCTGGGAGGGTACAAGCCCTTCCACACTTTTCTCATTAGTCACAAAAATCAAAATTAGTGTAGGTTTTTTTGAATCTTTTTTGCGACTAAGTCCATTGACAAGCGAGAATTACAACAAAAATTACTAAGATCTCAAGTAGTAGAAAGTTAGGGAGTAGAACCAAGATTGTCAGTATCGCGATACGTATCGTAGTATTGTACAATCCTACCAGAGGTAGATGACACAGATCGCAATATAGATCGGAATCAGGTAGTATCGCAGTGGAATCGTGATTCAACTCGGAGAATCGTTGGGATAGCATATGATCGTAGTGGGATCATGATCATGATAACAAACTATATTAACATATAAAACTTGATATTCCTTATTGTTGTTCTAAGGTAAAAAGTCATTATGTTTGACATATTGGACCTCTATATTAAAAGTAATTAAATAAATTTCAAAAATCAACCTTAATTCCATATAACATGAAAAGGTGTACTCAAATTACAAATTTAAATTCAAAAAATCTACTGCAAATTTGCATATTTAGAACTATAATTCAATTTTTATATAAAATATATACGCATTTAAAAATCTGATAGAATCATGATTCTATGATCCGATCCTATGATTCGATCTCGTCAGACGAAAAACGATCCTACCTAAAATTGTGTTCCTGACAAGCTTAGAAACAACCCACGTTCCATGTAACCTCACAGAAAACAAAGCAACACCGAGAACAAAAGAGTTGGAAGCTCCGAAAGAGTACAAACTAAGAACAATGGCTGGGTTCTTTTTAGGCTTGCTGCTTGCGGCTTTCGGTTTATGTTACAGTAACTAGTTTTCAAATGGTATATTTTTTCGTGGTGAGATCTACAAATTAGTTGTAATAGATACTATACTAAATTTATCTATATGATTAAAATCACACATGAACGGCTTTCTGCGTATCCTCTCCCTGTGAACAAACATAATTAAAAAAATTAAACAGAAAAGCATAAGCGACAACCATACGCGAGTTACTCCTGCTCTCACTCGCCTCCATTTCCCCCTTTCTGTAAAGCATCCTGAGCCAACCCGCCACCTTTCCCTCCGACTCCGCTAAATCTCGCCGCAATGCACCACCTCGGCGCCCTCTTCGTCCTCCTCCTCGCACCACTCGCCGCCGTAGCGTGGCGCCCGTGGCCGCCGCGCAATGACTCCGGCGCCATCGCCGGCATCGGCGCGTCCAAGAAGTTCGAGGGGTCGTCAGAGTTCGTGAAGCTGCAGTACCACATGGGCCCCGTCCTCGCCGCCGACATCACCGCCCACCCCATCTGGTACGGCCGGTGGCCCGCCGCGCAGAAGCGCACCATCCGTGCCTTCCTCCGCTCCCTCTCGCCGCCCTCCTCATCCCAGGAGGGCATCCCCTCGCCCTCCGTCGCCGCGTGGTGGCGCACCGTCCGGCTCTACACCGACCAGACCTCCGCCAACGTCTCGGCGGTGGTGACTCTCGGGCAGGAGAAGTCCGACGCGCGCATGTCCCGTGGCGCGACGCTGTCCCGGCTCGACATCCAGTCCGTCGTCCGGGATGCGGTCACGGCGCGCACCAGGCCGCTTCCCGTCGACTCCAGCAGCGTGTACCTGGTGCTCACCTCCCCGGAGGTGCTCGTCGAGAACTTCTGCGGTCAGGTCTGCGGCTTCCACTACTTCACCTTCCCGTCCGTCGTCGGGTACACGCTCCCCTACGCCTGGGTCGGCAACTCGGCGCGGCGGTGCCCGGAGGTGTGCGCGTACCCGTTCGCCATCCCATCCTACGTGCCAGGGCGCAAGCCGGAGTCCCCGCCCAATGGCGACGTCGGCGTGGACGGCATGGTCAGCGTCATCGCGCACGAGCTGGCCGAGATGGCCTCCAACCCGCTTGCCAATGCGTGGTACGCCGGCGAGGACCCGTCGTTCCCGACCGAGATCGCGGACCTCTGCGAGGGGATCTACGGCACCGGCGGCGGCGGCGCGTACACCGGGCAGCTGCTCACCGACGGGCAGTCCGGCGCGTCGTACAACGTGAACGGCGTCGGCGGCCGCAAGTTCCTGGTGCAGTGGGTGTGGAACCCCATCCTCAGCTACTGCTCCGGCCCCAACGCGCTCGATCAGTAGCATCTCTCAACTTACCATGCATCATCATCATCGTCTCGTCTCATCTAGTAGTATTCCTCCATGGATTCCTTTCTTCGGACGTCCATGGGAGCGTTCTTGTATAGAGACTCGGGTCAGTGTTTTACTGAAGGGGGTATTTTGGGTATGGATGGTAAGTTTGACGAGACTGTTTTGGAATTGCGAGTTTGAGATTATTTTGTCATTTTCCTGCTTGATTTGTTCGAATTCGATATAAATTTCACAGGAATTTCTCGCAGCAAGGCCAGGGCAAAACGAACAGAAGCATTTTGTGGAGAATGGAGTAGCATATGCCTATATCCGTCCAGGTGTGGGCAACGCCGCGTACTCTCAAGTCTCAACAAATTATTACTGCATTGCAGCACAGTGCAAACGATGTTCTACTACACTTGCAGACAAGAAACTGTTACTGTTACACCTGCATTTGTAAGCTTGCCATGGACAGACAATGGCCATTAATCACGGGATCAACTGGTGCTCGTGAGCAGGTTGGTGTGTGCAATGCAGAATTGCAGATGCGTTGCCATGATTCATGGGCACCGTGGTTTGTCGTGTAGCGCACTGGGCTTTCATCAGCTAGTAGCTCGATCGGACGCAGCTGGAGCTCCGTGCTCGTGTAGGCCGGCGTGCTAGAATTATTGGCCTCCGAAATCGCACTAGCTTGCTACTGTGAAGCAGGGACATCCCCATTCATGGCTGCCCGTGTCTAGCTGCACGAATCATGGCACCAACTTACAGAAATGCTGCATTATTTTTCTTGTACTGTGTCGGTCCCCAGCACAAGGAGCATTGCTGGATGGAAAAAACTTGTTGCTAGAAACGTGAAACGTGTAGCAATAAACAGCAGCACCAACATGCCCATACGTACTACACGAGAGTACCAGAGACGCAGCGGTGAAATCCCTTGTCGCCATTTCCATTTCCTACTACTGGAACTCAATCATGCGGTGCAGTACAGCACCTGTGCGCTGCGCCACCGTCCACCACCATCTTCACCCATCGTCGTTAGTCGTTGGGAGACTCGAAAACATCCATGGTCGCTGCTGCCGTCGCCAAGTAGACCAAAACGTCGTGTCATCGTCTCGCTCGTCGTCCTGCCGTTTTCCTCGCTTTACCTTTCCTCCAAGAGCTCTCTCAAACTAAGGCCCCGTTCCAAGCCGCGTCTGCTTTTGGCTTCGTGAAGCCAGATGTGGGTTGTAATGGCAGATCGGTTCGTCCCTGCCTCCGGCACCCGGCGCAGTTCGCCTCGTCCCCATCCCTGCCTTCGACTCATTGGCACACCGAGGTTCGTGGATTTGGCTTCGATTTGGTAGTTTCGATTTGTCAGACCTGTTGTCTATTACCCCCAATTTTATGGCTTGTTCATGCATGTATGCTACAGTCATTGTTTCCAATTTGTTGCCCCTAATGCCGACAATGCCATTTCTTTGTCCGGTTTGTTGAGAGTGCATCCTATTGCTCAGCTTTCTTATACATGGCTTGTTGTCTTGGCTTCTTGATTTCTTGGCCCGAACAATTCCTTCAGAACCGTCGCAAATGGACAAGGTCGTGGCTACCTGGGGCATGGAGTGCAGTCGTGTTTTCTTGAAGACTAGCTGAATACCCGTGCGTTGCTACAGATTTTAAAAAATTTTAGAATATATTTGTATACATGTTCTAAAATTTTTTACCACCTGTTAGTTTCAGAACATATAGTATGATAAGATTCGGCACAGGTCTTTTGGATTCAACGCAGATCTTTTGGAGCCATACGTCAGCGCTGCCTTTTGTGAGAAGAGGTGGAAGAGGCTGGACCAACCACCAACTCCTTTTATAATAGTAAAGATATATGTGAAGGAGCTCACCGCACACAACCGTCCCTTTGGGTGTAACATGAAGGGCTAACCTTTGCCGGAAGTTTGCCGAGCACACCGGCCACACGTTCATATATTGTTGCGCCGTGCACTGAACGTAAATACACTGATTGCTTCATACAGAGATGAGTGTGGCAGGCGCGGCCGGTGGAGACAGCGATGACGATAATGCTTTCACTAGCTTGTTCACGCTCCTGGCATAAGTCACACCGTCCTCAATCGATTCTTCAGATTTAAGTCGCCATTAAAGCAAAATTTTTGTGATGTCCAATCACATTTCTGTCGGTTCTTTCAAACGAAATAATCTACAGTTGTAAGAACAGAGCTGATCTAGTAAGCATCTCGTACAAGTTGTGCCCCCATTTGAAACATTCTAGTTCACTTTGAACCTGATTCCAAAACTTCCTATTCAGTATTTCTAACCACAACCATGCAAGATCAACCGGCCAACCCCAATCTAGCTATTATTGAAGTTCCTATTCTTCATGTAATAGTTGATTCTAATACTGAATTTGCAATAATCTGTAGTTCTAAACTGATGCAGAACTAGTCCTTACGACGCAGAAAAGATAGGACTTCAACTAGTACATGAACTTTGTAGAGCCGAAGGCGGAGATCAGATAGGGTTGAATAATCTTTGTCTCTCCAACTTCAATAAAATCAACCTTTCAGCTTCTTCATTTAATTAATTATGAGAAGCTAATAAGATTTGATGTACAGAAAAAACAAGGACAAAATAGAAGCTAACAAGGCAAGAGAACAGAAGAAGCAACGAGCATGCTAAAACCTCATTGGGCCTATCTGACCACTAGTCTAGGCCAGTCTGACCGGTCCCCTATTCTCAAACTAAAAAGACCTCTCGGATCAAAACTCAAATATCAAGAAATTGCTCAAATATCATCCAAACATCCCTAAATTTTGCATGAGATTTGTTCAAGGCATTAAGGACCTAAATCAATTAAGAATCACAATATTCTTAGGCAAACTAAATCTACGTATCAAAAACACCCAAAACCTTAAAAATACAAATTAGATCTTACTCGAGGAGTTTCTAACAAAAAGGATGATCCATATCTACTCCTACATGTCATAGCAAACTAATCTATATATGGATTCAAGATAAAACTATCTTGACCACGAAAACCCAAATTTAATCCAAAAACAAGCAAAACAGACCTAATCTTGCTATATGGGTGATCTAGATTGTTGAACATTGATCAATAGACATATCTTCTACCTCTCACACATTATGGATCACTACAAAATAAGAGGGAAAAAGAAAACACAAAAAAATCAAGTTAAATCAAGATTTCAGTATCTGAGTAAAGAGGAGAAAGACTTTGGGTCTTCCCCTTCATTTGATGCCCATGACCACGAGAGCATTACTTTTGGGGGTTAAGTGGCTGTTGTGTTTCCTGTTGAGGTCATCCGAGTCTTCAGAATTGTCCAGGAAACCACTGCGGTTTTGTTGGTGATTACGTGCGGACTTAACTACATTAGCAGCCATCTGTATTCTGGCCATTAGACGCAACATGGTAGAGTGGATATAATCGTATCAAAGGCCTACGACACAGCAAAGATATGGATAAAAAGCGAAGATGTACAGGCCGACGAAAGGCAAGGGCATGAAGCGCGCCTTCACATCCACAACGCCAACGACATATACAACATAGGTCCTTTTCCATAGCCATGTACTCTTCTTCTGCTGATCCGTCGCTTTCTGCACCGGCTACAGCAAACGCTAGGAGAAAGGCAAGGACATCGACCTGAGGCTCGATCAGATCCTGACCTGAGGCTCCAAACACCTTAAAGAAGACGACAATATGGATAGCCTACCTCAATTCCTCGAGCCACAAGCATTTCTGACGACCTCGATTTTATGGTCAGGAAAAAAAAACACAGGGGCCTTGAGAGGAGTTCATCTTAGCCGTACCGGGTGGCACTCCAGCCTCAATCTCTATTCAGTGAACAGCAATGCCATGCAGGCCATACAAAGGGAGATAGCTCCCCATGCATCTAGATGTTCACGTATCTTTAGGCGCTGCGACTTATGGTTTTTGATTAAATTTTTTAAATTTTAGCTGTTTACGACAGAGATTATATAAAGAGATACTCGCTAAGGGCACAACTGTAACATAAACCCATTGAGATGATCTCGGGGAGAATGAAGCATCGTAGCAAGACTATCAGTTCAATGTAAATATTACCAAAACCAGTCCCCAATTTAATCAGGCTCACCTTCATGAATCATCTAAGGGGTGGTGGTAAAATAAAACCAACGTAAATGGAAAAGCATTGTTTATTACAGGCCTAAAAATACCACTACGTTCCGATGCAGGCGTCCTCTCCCTCCATTATTCCAATCTTTGGGCACAAGACCTTCAAGTATAGCGTGCCTTGGCATCAATGATGACAAAAACTCAAACAGTGTAATCTTACAGGCTCTTGGCTGCCACAATGACATTTTCTGCGGTGATACCGTACTCCTTGTAGATCTTTCCAGCAGGAGCACTTGCACCGAATTTGTCAATGCCAATAGCCTTGCCCTTAGCTCCGATGTACTTTTGCCATCCAAGAGTAGACCCGGCTTCAATGCTGATTCTTGCAGTAACAGCCTCAGGGAGAACTCTCTCCTTGTATGCATCTGACTGTTCCTCAAAAAGTTCCCAGCAAACAAAGGACACAACACGGACAGTCTTCCCCTCCTTCCTCAACTCATCGGCAGCCTTGGCGGCAATCTCTAGTTCAGAACCGGTACTCATCACAATGAGGTCAGGCTTGTTGCCAGTTGAGTTGTCAGAGATAATGTACCCTCCCTTCTCAACACCCTCAATTGAGGTACCAGGGAGCTGAGGAAGCTTTTGCCTGGAGAGAGCAAGAACAGATGGCCTCTTCCTGTTGAGGACCGCGATTTTGTATGCCCCAGCAGTCTCATTGCCATCAGCAGGACGAAGCATCAGAATGTTGGGCATTGCACGGAAGCTCACCAAGTGCTCAATGGGCTGATGGGTCGGACCATCTTCTCCAAGACCAATAGAGTCATGGGTCATAACATAGATAACTCCAGCTTCGCACAAGGCAGAGATCCTCATGGCAGCTCTCATGTAGTCAGTGAAAACAAAGAAAGTAGCACAGTATGGAATGAGCCCTGGGCTGTGCAGAGCAATGCCATTGCAAATGGCACCCATTCCATGCTCCCTGACTCCAAAGCGAACATTGCGCTCCTCAGGTGTATCCTTCTGGAAGTCGCCAAACATCTTAAGCAATGTCATGTTGGAGGATGCAAGATCAGCACTACCTCCAAGAAGGCCAGGCACAACTTTAGCAAGTGCATTCAAGCACTGCTGAGAGAGATTCCTAGTGGCATCTGCTGGGCTCTCTGGAGTGTATTTCTGGACAAGTCAAGCGATCTACCATTAGAATCTCATTGCTTACATATCAGCTCAAATATCAATATGGCAAAACACTTACAGGAAGAGCATCAGCCCAGCCAGCGGGCAACTCCCCTGAGACGATACTCTTCAAGGTGGCCGCATCTTCTGGGAAATTCTTCTCATACTCTGCAAACTTAGCATTCCAATCAGTCTCAAGCGCAGCACCTTGGGGAACATGGCGGCTCCAGTGGCTGCAATAGTCAATGCAAATAAATAATAAGGTGAGTGTTATGCAATTTCATCATCTCATTCAGATGGCTAAAACAAATGATAAACAAACCTCTTGACATCCTCAGGCACAAAGAATGGCTCATAGGGCCATGAAAGGCTCTGCCTGGTTGCTTCAACCTCTTTGGTGCCTAATGCACTTCCGTGCACACTGTATGAGTTGGCTTTGTTGGGAGATCCAAAACCGATTGTAGTAGTCACCTAAAAATAGTACATCTTAGCTAAATAAGATAAACTCTACAACAAAGAAACAATACCCGGATAACAAAAGAAACTAACCTTGATTAATGTGGGCTTGTCGGTCACTGCCTTTGCTTCCTTAATGGCTGCACGGATCTCATCATACCCGGTGTTGCCATTCTTAACCCAGATTGTGTGCCACCCAAGAGCCTCAAAACGGGCGCTCACGTCCTCTGTGAATGCAATTTCCGTGTCTCCATCAATGGAAATGTGGTTGTCATCATAGAAAGCAATCAGCTTGCCAAGACCCCAATGCCCCGCCAATGAACAAACTTCATTGGAGATACCCTCCATATTGCACCCATCTCCCAAAATACAATATCTGCACAGAATTCACATATCATGTTATCAAAGTTGCACCACTTGAATTGAAGTGAAACACGGAGCATTCACAACAAAATTATTACGTGTAGTGATCGACAATCTCGCTGTCTGGTTTGTTGAAACGGGCAGCCAGGTGCTTCTCAGCAAGGGCCAATCCAACTGCATTCGCGATACCCTGACCAAGGGGTCCTGCAGAACAACCAAACAAGAACCCGGAGCTTTTAAGTTTTGTTTTACTATTATAGCATGGCAGGCTACAATTAGTATGAGCTCAGTTGAGATGAACATACCAGTGGTAACTTCGACTCCAGGAGTCTCAAAGTTTTCAGGGTGACCCGGAGTCTTGCTTCCCCATTGCCTGAATTGCTTCAAGTCCTCCTCCTGCAGCAGCATGCCGGTCATAGTTACAACATGTTCAATGGCATAAGAGCTGAGGTAAATTAGCCATATTAAACATCTAGCAGCTTGCTCCAGGTTTTACACTAGTGAGTTGTTCAGCTAAACATGCGTGATGAGTCCAAGGTATAAAGTCTGAAGTTTCGAACTAATCTTCCTAGGAACTTTAAATTCCAGTAAACAGATCTCTGACAACTGGATAAACGTACAGCCTTTACTAGGAAAGAAACGAGGCCGCCACAAAAAAAAAAAGTCAAGATCCAAACTTTCCACTGTTTCACCTAACAAGATCCAAACTTTGCACAAACTTTCTCCCGATTTCGCCGCTCCAACCAATCGGCAGCGAATTTCACACGCAATAAACGGATGCAATCATGCAAACGCCGCAACGAAGCAGGAATTGAAGCGGTGGCCTTACATTGACGGCGTCGTAGCCGGCGAGGTGGAGCAGGGCGTACTGGAGCATGCACCCGTGGCCGGCGGAGAGGACGAAGCGGTCGCGGTTGAACCAGTAGGGGTTCTTGGGGTTGTACCGCATGACCTCGTCGTAGAGGATGTGCCCCATGGGCGCGCACCCCATGGGGAGCCCCGGGTGGCCGGAGTTGGCCTTCTCGACGGCGTCGATGGCCAGGAACCGGATCGTGTTCACCGACTTCTCGAGCAGCGCGCCCGTGGCGGCCTGCCCCTCGAGCGTCTCTACGGCGGCGGCGCGCACGCGCTGGCGGCGCGAGGCCGCGGGCGAGCGGCGTGGCGGGAGAGGGAGCTGAGGCCGCGCCCGGCGAGCGAGCTGAGGCGGAAGCCGAGGCGCTCCGAGGGGCGGCCGCGCCACCGCCGGGCGCGGAGCCGGCCCGCGCGGCGATGGTGGCGTGCGCTGCGGCGACGGAGTGCGCGGCCATGTTGGGTGGTGTGCGTGCGCGGAGGCGGAGATGGCGAGGTGGGAGACTGGGAGAGGTGGGAGGGAGGGGGTTATGTACACACTTCGGGGTGCGTTTTCGGGGACTCGTTGGTAATGAAAAAGGTAATCGCGAGGACGGCTACGGCGTTTCCGTGGACACCATCCATGGACCATGATTACAGTATCACACTAACCATCATGTCTAAGGGATACAAAACAGCTATTACCTATATTACCCTTTTTATGCTATTTGTAGATAACATTAAAGATACCATCTATAATAGATTGTTTGTAAGTTATATATAATGCGTTGTCTATAAAATATAGACAGCATTAATACAATAGCACAAACACCGTCTATAGCAAACTATTTATAAACAACATTGATATAATGTCACGCAAACTGTCTATAGCAGGCTATTTTCTCGCGTTTCGACCGTCTATAGTTACAGATGATCTCATTCTCTCTTTTTTTTCTCTTTCATCCACCTCAACAAAATTTCTATGTGACACCTCTTATAAATAGTTTATGTCATGCTATCGTACATGCCCTAAGCCGTTAGTGGCTGGTGAGACTAGTAGCACGCTATTGGGCCGCAAATATTGAATTGTTAACACTTCAATAAACTAATATCTAAGGTTATTTTATATATATCATTGTATTACATTAGAAAGAAACATATTACCTTGTCGAGAATTAAGAGTATAGCATGTTATGTGGCCTAGCTAGAAAATGATCATGGCTGAGTTCTTTTTTATTTTGACTTATCACTTCTTGTTATAGTAACTAACTTTCAAATGATACGTTTTTAAAAGATGGTGGTCTACAGTCTATTGTAATAGATATTGTACCGATGTACCGATCAAAATCGCATATAGCTTTTTCTCTTTTTATACCGTCTCTCGTGAATAGTCAGAATTCAAAAAACATAAGTCAAAATCTAAAATCATAACCAGAAACCCACCCAATAACCTGTCTGTTATCTTCACTTTCGCAAAATAATACTCCAGTGAGTTTATTTGTGGAGCTATAACCAATTGTAGAATAGTAGCTTGTCAAACGAGCTTTTTAAAATGCATGTTGTGTATAAAAATTTAAAAAGTACAATTATGGATATTCCGTATGTTACATTGATACTTTATGAAGGAAATATGTTGATGGGATGAATAAACTAACTTGCGTGTATGGACCGGGCGCATGGGGGGTAGTTGGGGTGAGGTGGGTTGGTGGATGAGGGGATCTGCGGTGGCCGTTGATGAGGGCAGGTGAGGAAATCCGGGCCGTTGGAAGAGGGTAGGAAACGACTGGATATTATTAAAGATTTTCCGGCTTTTTGTTACTGGTTTGGTGAGCCTTTTGAAAAAAAAAATGTTGCGGGTCATATCTTTTTATTATCTATTACTATTATAAAAAAAGAGTTGGTGGTTGTAGTTTATTCTTCTTCAACCACTCTATTCACTCAACTTCTCACTATTCTCTACTTTTTAACCGATCAAAGCAACTCTCTTCTATAGCATAATTATCTATATATTTAATGAGTTCCATTGTAACGCACGGGTACGGAACTGTTAAAAAAAAAAGGAAAGATTGGCTCTTTGTGCATGCTGAGGTTGTCGCCGTCACAGATGTGTTCTCGCGTCATTCCAACCGTGGTGGTGACGCGCTTGATGAAAATTTGGTGTCAGAAACTTTTTTTAGATGCAGAGTATGATCCTGGCATTTAAATCTAATTTTTACCAAAAGAAATAGCGATTTGTTCTCTCGTTAGATTGGATGAGCAAGACTGTCGATGAAATCTAGCCACAGGAGAGGAGAGTAATAACAAAACAGAACTAAAAGAAGATAGAATCTATCAGTAGGAACGTGTAAACGGGCCGGACAGGGGAGGAAGACTTTAAACCCGGCCCATTTCATGATTTGGTGAACCGTGGTTGGTCGGTCAGCTTGCTTGGCTAGTCAAGTCGTTTATTGCGTCCTTAACAACCGAGTAAACTTTTGCCAAATGCCCATGGATAAGTAGCCTAATCGGTGTGTAGATTTTCTAAATACCCTAATAAGCGTATATTAAATTAATATTTATTTGCTGAATTTATAGTTTAAGCCTACCACATCTTTTGTCTTATAATTCTTAAAGACGACTAATCTAACAAACTTGGCTCTACGAGAAATCAACCGTGATCTTCTAAAACGGAAGAAAAGGGGGACATTTCATCCATTTCTGAATAATAATTCACTGTCATTATGTCACATAGTTTTTTTTTAAAATGATGTCTATATATTTGTATTTATGATAACGTTACAATAAAATTTATTCGCTTATCTCAATTTCTACGTAAAGACAACTGGAAAGAGCCTTAAGGGAGGAAGGTTTAGGTTTAAGTTCTCGTGTGTCCTCTCCTGGAGGCCGTAGTGTCGTACTCCCTTTGTCTACGTGTATAAGGCATATTTTTTGAATAATTTTGTCTATAAATATATAATATATTTTATGTTATAATGTAAAATTAGTTTGATATTTCCTTTATATCCCCTAATAAATATATAGTTTTATTTACCATTATATACATACATGCATTAAATATAATACTTAAAAATAATAATTAAGGATAATCTAGTTATTTTTATTATTCTTTTGATTTATATATCAACAAATTTTAACTTATAAGCTTGGATGGAGAAAGTTCTGTCTTGTGTCTCGTGCAGAATCTTTACTATTTAATAAGTTTGAGTTGGTGGTTGGTGCATTCTTCTTCCTCCCTTCTCAATCGTTCAATCTGAATACTGAAATCTTGACCATCTAACTAACATCACTCTCGCTCTCTCTCTCATATCTAACTACCACTCATCTCCACTTCTACCCACAGTTACCATCTCCCACCCCCTCTTCTACCTGGCCTCTTCTACGGATTTTAAAATTTTATCATACTACATGTTCTAAAACTAACGGATGGTAAAATTTATTGGAACGTGTATACAAATATGTTCTATTTTTTTAAATCTGTAGTAACGCACGAATATTCAGCTAGTATATGTGGAAAAAAAACCGGTCGTCTCTAGTCTCAAGACCCAAAACAGTCTTCTTGGATCCACAACCCGTTAGCGTACAGCACGAGTCGAGTCGCGGGGGTTGGTAGCGGCAGCGTCGCGGGGCCTATTTCTTCCTCTCCCTTCTTCCTCCCTCCTTCCCCACCAACCGCAACCCAAATCGCCCAAACGATCCCGACGCCCTACGCACTCCCACCAACCCCACCACGGCGGCATCGGCAATGGCGGGCGCGGCGACCATGGCGTCGAAGGCGGCGGTGTGCCTGGACCCCACCGCCCTCGCCACCCCGGCCTCCACCTTCTCGCGCCGCCTCCGGTTGCCCACGCGGTCCCCCCGCCCCGCTGCCGGGCTGCGGCTGCGGGGGCGCCGCGCCGTGGTCGCGGCGTCGGTGGCTGCGCCGGCGAAGGCCGGCCCGGAGGAGATCGTGCTGCAGCCCATCCGGGAGATCTCCGGCGCCGTGCAGCTTCCCGGGTCCAAGTCGCTCTCCAACCGGATCCTCCTCCTCTCTGCCCTGTCCGAGGTGAGATAGGAGAAAGGTTGCTCTTCCTTTTGGGTGAATTCTATGTAGAGATGAGATTTTAGGGGGTTTAAGCGAGGTGGCTTGTCGTGCTAAATGTGTGCGAAATCATGGGAATTTTTGGCGAAGTCGGTCTCACGATAAGATTTAGTTAGGTAGTTCGTTTAGCACCCAAGTCCTATGCTCGGCTATGGAATCAATAGAGGGGGTTCTGTAGCTTGTATTTATATTAAGATGATACATGAGGTTAAAAGATACTACAAGTATAACCAGGAGATCTTCTTATGTCAGGCTACTAAATTTTTATCAGTTACGATGGTATGTTTAGTATATACATGCATGGTATCTTTAAGAGTGCATTTCCTTGATGGCTGTTGTGAAATTTGGGTAAAAGAAAGCAGCCTTGAAGGGTTTATGTTGTACTGGTTTCATGAACATTTTGCATTCATAGAGATTTTTACATCCGAAATGATGAAACCTTAAGGCTCCTTCACATTGTTCTTAACAGATTTGATCACAAAAGGCGACATTTTTGGTGAAATTTTTGACTTGTTATTTTGCAGCATTACTGTTTCACGAGCTATATAGGTACTAAATATCCGTTTTCCATTCATGTGGAAATTCTAGCAAAGCGTGCATTGTTAACTTATTTAATAGAAGGAGAAGAAACTGATACGTGTTTACTTTGCTGCCATCTCTAGTTGATTCTTTGACAAATTAGTGCTTGTTTTTACTCTGGTCAGGGGACAACAGTGGTGGATAACCTGTTGAACAGCGAGGATGTCCACTACATGCTTGAGGCCCTGAAAGCCCTTGGACTCACTGTGGAAGCAGATAAAGTTGCAAAAAGAGCTGTAGTTGTTGGCTGTGGTGGCAAGTTCCCGGTTGAGAAGGACGCGAAAGAGGAAGTACAACTCTTCTTGGGGAATGCTGGAACTGCAATGCGGCCATTGACGGCAGCTGTAACTGCTGCTGGTGGAAATGCAACGTATGTTTTTCTATCCCTGTGGAAATAAGTATGGAATCCTTAGGTATGTTTTGAGACTTATGGTATATCTTTTTTTAACTTCAGTTATGTGCTCGATGGAGTGCCACGAATGAGGGAGAGACCCATTGGTGACTTGGTTGTCGGATTGAAACAACTCGGTGCTGATATTGATTGTTTCCTTGGTACTAACTGCCCACCTGTACGTGTCAATGGAATTGGAGGGCTACCTGGTGGCAAGGTTGGTTACTCACAAACTTGCATGTTATGAACCTCTGTACATATTTCAATTTTCTATCAAGCTTTTGCATTTCTAAGGAAAGCATGGTATGGTGCAATTCAACCTTACACCGCACAGTAACTTGAAAACAGTCATGCTTAACCAGTAAATGACATTTCCATTAAGCTCAAGCAAGCTATACTTGATTGGTGTTATTTTCTGTTTATTAGGGATATTGCTTGTTTTGGCCTTACATTGTGTGATTTCTCATGAATTAGCACTTAAAATTGAATTACATTCAACAGGTTAAGCTCTCTGGTTCCATCAGCAGTCAGTACTTGAGTGCCTTGCTGATGGCTGCTCCTTTGGCTCTAGGGGGTGTGGAGATTGAAATCATTGATAAACTAATCTCCGTTCCTTATGTTGAAATGACATTGAGATTGATGGAGCGTTTTGGCGTGACCGCAGAGCATTCTGATAGTTGGGACAGATTCTATATTAAGGGAGGTCAAAAGTACAAGTAAGTTTCTGACAGTTTTACTTATTTGAAATTTCGAATAGTAGGGTATTACAGATGCATTCATATTTGAATTATAGATAAACTGGGAAAAGAAAAACATCATGGATTTTTTTGACCATGTAAATAACTTTATTCATCTGGAATATGACGAAACTGTTTGGAGTCATGAAGGCAAACTGTACTAGCAAATTGGCGCTTAGCCTTGGTAATAACCCCTCTACTTACAATGCATTCCACAGGTATATTACTTGGTGCATAAACATGATAGCACCAGAAGCAGCGTCCATGATGAAAGTTGGCATAAACGTGATAGCACTTTTTTAGGAGAAGATTTTTGATTACTTTCTTTGTACCCCTCTTATGTTATGCACCTGTTGCCATATGGCCTATCAGGATACTCATCCATGTTTTTACTGAACATACTTCTCTTATGTACTCGAAACTGTTAGTTCAAACTTCATGAACATTGCACTCATCATTCCCTAAAGTCCTAAACTAACCCCCTGTCGCTTTGGAATTGACAGGTCCCCTGGAAATGCCTATGTCGAAGGTGATGCCTCAAGTGCAAGCTATTTCTTGGCTGGTGCTGCAATCACTGGAGGGACTGTGACCGTTGAAGGTTGTGGCACCACCAGTTTGCAGGTAGAATTCTATTGTTTATTTTTGCCTTTTTTGTTAAGCATAGTAACATACTTGCAGTATAACATAATCTATAATATGCCACTGTCAACCAAACATGCTTTAACAAGAGGATATTCATATAACCTAGCTAAATCTATTCAACCTAATAGTTCTGTAAGTAGCCTTTTTGTGCTATCATTTTCCCTGACTTAAATGCTTAATATTATTGCAGGGTGATGTGAAATTTGCTGAGGTACTTGAGATGATGGGAGCAAAGGTTACATGGACTGACACTAGTGTTACTGTTACTGGTCCACCGCGTGAGCCCTTCGGGAGAAAACACCTGAAAGCTATTGATGTCAACATGAACAAAATGCCTGATGTCGCCATGACTCTTGCCGTTGTTGCCCTCTTTGCCGATGGTCCAACTGCTATCAGAGATGGTAAACTTTCTAAGGCCTGCCGCCTACCATACCTATTGTGTAGCACTAGGGGAAAAAAATAGACAAACCACCAGAATTCATTGAAAAGAAAAGGTATAATGGATTGGGATATGTTGATGTTGTGTAGTATATAGTAGTTGATGTAGTCTAGACATCCTCTTACTATGAAGTGTGTTGCTGTTGAATTTTTCGAATGGCTTCAGCCACATTGCATGTTTTGTTGCTGATACCTGTCTACTCTCTTCCACAGTGGCGTCCTGGAGAGTAAAGGAAACCGAGAGGATGGTCGCAATTCGGACCGAGCTAACAAAGGTAAATACGTTAGGGCTCTGTTCTCCCTGTAGTTCAGCCGTCTCTCTTTTCCCTGTGTATGAACATGCCTATTGTTTGCCTTGTTTTAGCTGGGAGCATCGGTTGAGGAAGGGCCGGACTACTGCATCATCACACCGCCGGAGAAGCTGAACGTCACGGCAATCGACACATACGATGACCACAGGATGGCGATGGCCTTCTCCCTCGCGGCCTGCGCCGACGTGCCTGTAACCATCAGGGACCCTGGGTGCACCCGCAAGACCTTCCCCAACTACTTCGATGTGCTAAGCACTTTTGTGAAGAACTCGGAATGCTAGAGGATCTGAGGAAATTTGGTTCTTTTTGCGAGGTGAGAGATGAGTTTATAGTCTGTAATACCAGTTTGTAGCATGCCAGCATGACACAAGTCCTGAGAATTGAGATAAAATGAGATGTATTGTACACTGAATTCGTTTCGAGAGACACTCGCCAATTAAGAAATAAATTACCCTCCGGTGGTTTCGATGTGTTTCCTGAGATACCCTGTCCCTGTCCTTACTCCGCAAGGCGGCAAGCGCTCCCGTTCCTAGCCCGCGTCTTGGGCGCTGGCCATTCTCAGCTCGCACGACCGCCGTGCCCCTCAAATAGTGGGCGAACCACCGGGCACTGGAAACCAAGCCGGTGGCCGTGCTCGGGTTGGGGCCATCAGTGGCACAGAATTGCTCCCAACACCGTCCCAGGGAAAGCCGCACAGAAATATGGGTGGGAGTTGGCGGCCACATGGTAACACACAGCACTGACGAAACAATTTGATCTACAAAAATGATTCAAATGCCTTGTAGCTAAGGTGAAAAGTGAGTATGAATTATCCCAATTACCTGGTTATCCTATTCCATAGGATATGAAAACAGTATAAATTTTTTCATCTAACCATCAATATCCGTATTCAACAAAACAATATACTTATTTTATTACAATACAACTAATTAGTTGAAGAAGTGTTTTTTATTGAACATTAATTCATATTTTTTAGGTTTAGTAAATAAATTAAAACAATTAAACATAATTGTACAAGGATAAAATATCATTAATATCTTCACGCAATATAAAAGTTATGATGATATTTGGATCCTACCGAATTAAGTAAATATTCGATTCGAATTCATATTTATTACAATATTTGATTCGTATTCAAGAATATTCATATTTATATTCTTATTCGTTTACAAGTACAAATATAGTTTAGACACTATCCGATCCGCATCGGATCCATTTTCATCCGTACTTGTAGCAAGGTAAGCAAAAGATGTCACTAATATCACATAGATCAATAGCAAGTCTTGTATTAACTCTATTGGGACGCACACTGGAGCCATACAATTCATGAAAACTTATTAGGGGCTCAGAATTACGATGCGAAGAGCCTATAGATTAACAAAACCTTTTTCCACCAGTGCTCTCGTGCTAAAAGCTTTTAAAATATCCTGTTCACTGATATTTCTCCACTTTTGTAAAAGATAAGCGGCAGGATAGCATATCACTGATCGCTGATGGTCACTTCAACCTCCACGCCCGGCTCGATGGTGATCGAGGTAATCTGCTTGACAACATCCGGAGAACTGACAAGATCAATCACCCTTTTGTGCACCCGCATCTCAAACCGATCCCAGGTGTTGGTACCTGAAACAAGGCCAGAAGTTCCAGGTAAGTTCAGGCATAATAATTTTAACAAGTAAATATGAACATTTCAAGAGACCGAAATTTTTTGGATATCCAATAAGAAACTTGGGCATAATGACAATAAAAGAATCAAGAAATTGCAACAAGCAATGATAAACTCATGACAGGCTGAGCATCAATTTTAAAAAGCTCGATTTTGAGACATCAAATATATCAGTAGACAACATATGGTACCATCATCTGCTCAATTCATCAACAAAACACAATGATTTTTGTTATGTGAAATACGACATAATTCTGCTCCTAGGATAACTTCCGAATATCAAATGCTTCCAAGCAACTACAATTTTTTCACAAGTTACCATTCAATGTAAAAGTAAAGATCCAAACAAATTGAGGGACACACGATGAGATGGGATAAATTTAACTTTGCCATTAAAAGTGACATGAAAAGAATGACCAGGTCCAAAGTTTGCACAAACTTAACAACAAGGGGAACATACATAGTTTAAGGCACGGAACTGATTATAATCATCCAGAAGACTACATTAGAAATAAGTCGTTGGTATTGCCTACTAAAAGGAAAATGTTTGGAGAATAACTATTAAACATTGGATAGGCCAACCATCAGTTTTAAAAGCTCGATTTTGTAAGTCATCAAAGAAAATCTCAGCAATAATTTATTTTAGCATGATTTGGCCAGCCCATCATAAAACAAATGTGCCCAAAAATACATATCCAACAAAATTAACTCGGATGAACAAGAATGAGGTCCTAAAAGGAAGAAAAAAAGCAAATTCAACACAGATTCATAGGAATTCAGACTTGTAGGTGGAATTAGACCATGTGTGATGCCCCTAAATGGAAATCAATGGTTGAGCTACATAAACTTCATACCATGGCATGCTGGGAAAGGTTAGAAATTAGAAATATACACATTCAATAATAGAATGCTTCCTAGGGTATGTAGGGTCACTACGAAGCAGCATCGGGCTCTCAGTAACCATCAATTTCTATGGACGACAGAAAATCACAATGTAAGATGACGAACAACCAACAACAATAAAACACAAACATAAAACAGCGCCACTACTCCACATGCCACCACTTATGTTTAGCTGAAGTGACTCAAAAACCACAAACCCTCCATACTACCATTACACTAGATAGGCCAAGCATCAGTTTTAAAAAGCTCGGTCTTAGAGACTTCAGTGATGTAACATCTCAGTAGCATCTCCTTGTAACATCACATGCTCAGCCTAACAATCACCCTGCAAAACTCAGATCTCGCCTCAACTACATTACGCCATGAATAGAACAATTGCTCCCAGTTATCCCTAAACCAACTAAACATATAATAACCTTACAGTGATGATATGCTAAGCATAAGTTTTAGAAAAACTCAGTTTTTTTATACATCAAAGACCCGAAAGATCTCAGTTTATGTAAAGTTAACATCATCTGCTCAGCACATCATCATCATCACTGTCCACTCCAAACACCTAACAAAAACAGATTACTTCTTGGCCCACATCAGCGTTATTATGAGACTAGCAGAAACCAAGCAACTAACTAAATACGATCCAAGATCGTTAGGGAAAAAGAGAGGTCACCTTCGCCACAAGGAGACTTCCTGGTGGTGATGTTGAGCACCTTGGTGGGCATCCGCACGGGGCCCTTCACCCTCAGGTGCTTCTCCTTGGCTCCCTTCACCAGATCGGCGCAGACTGTTCACGCAACACAGCCATCACGATCAAATCAAAGTGGCACAAATATCTATCGAATCACAACGGAACAACGAGTGCTCGGATGTATCATGGATGGGTACCTTTCTCGAGGTTCTTCACGCTCTTGGAGGAGAGGGTGATGCGGATCCTGTGCTGTGCCTCCTGCACGCCCTCGAACCCCGCCTTCCCGGCCTTCATCGGCGGCGCGTACGCCAGCTCCGCCGCCATCGCTTGTCGGAGGAGAGGAGATCGCGGGCTAGGGTTTCGCCTTGTGGAGGGAAGAGGAAGGCGGCGGCGCGAGTGGGGATCTAGGTTTCCGCGCAGCAGTAGGCGGGGGTTTATATATGCGGGAGGTAAGAGGATGGGGTCAAGTGGCCGTTGGATCGTATGGTCAGAGAGATCTGACCGTTGAATGGGGACATGTGCTTGTGTAGGGAGGGAATATTGGTGGTGTGCATGACAGTGGGCCCAAGTTGCCAGAAGAATATCAGCACATCGAAGTATTTAGTGCAGAAAATTGCGAACAAGCAGGCCCGGCCCTGGGGGGGCGAGCGGGGCGGCCGCCCTGGCCCCCAAAACCCAGGGGCCCCCGTAATACATTGACATTGTATATGCATGCGTATAGACGTATAGTAATACTATCCGGATCCGGCTCGACGCCTCGACTTCTCATCTTCAGAATTCAGATCTTGATCTTCTATTCTTCTTTTCGTGATTTCGTCTAGGCCTCCGCCTCACGCACCATCACGCCGCCGCCGCGCCGCCACGTCACGTGGTCGCCGGGCCCGGTAGGTGCGGAAGCTCGCAACTCGCAAGACTACAATTCTGCTGCATGCATGATGCATCCGCTGAGCGCTGAGATCCGCACTGCCGCACAAGGCGCTTGCGCCGACCGGCGACCGCTCAGGCGCTCACGCTCATCTGCTTGACTGCTTTGCATTGCATGGGCGCATGGCCTGATGGCCTTGGCCTGCATGCAGGTGCAGCATGAATCATGTCATCATGAATGATTATACATACTGTAGACTGTAGTTTGCAATCTTGCATATTAGGAGTTTTTAATCAATAATTAGTGCTTTGTTAATTGTTATTTGTAGTTACTAATTATACTATTGTTCTTTAAATTTTCAGTACCATGTCATCTAGAAAATATGCATCCGGCAGTGAAAAAAGAAAAAAGAGGAAACAAATAGATGAGTTGATTGAATCACAGAGGGGATCCATTGACAAATCACTATGCCTGTGACTGTGGCATCAGCTGAAAGAAGCTTTTCAAAGTTAAAATTGTTGAAGAATCATTTAAGGTCAACAATGTCTCAAGAGAGGTTAAACGGTTTGGCAACTTTATGTATTGAGAAGAAATTATTGGATGAGATTGATATCAATACCATCATCAATGACTTCGCATCTAGAAATGTCAGAAGAAATTTTTAAGGTAATATCTATAAACTCTTTGATATGAATTTTTCTTTAATACATAACGTATTTTAAGTGTTTGTTGGTAAAATTAGATATATATATATATATATATATATATATATATATGTGTGTGTGTGTGTGTGTGTGTGTATGTAGATTTATATTTAGATATTTATACTAGGGCCTCTATTCCTAGTTTCGCCCCGGGCCCCTAAAATCCCAGGACCGGCCCTGCGAACAAGTTACAGTGTTACACGACAAAACATAGTTCTGCGTCGCAAAAAAAAAACGTAGTTTTATAAGTTTTAGCCGAGTAGCAATGCAAATTATCATTGATTTGTATCAGTTCTACCCAACAGCCCAATGAAACCTACTGAGCAAAAGAACTACATAGTGAAATGGTGGATAGAATTGGAAGGCATCGTCAACGTGCAAATATGGTTATCAGCATCAACACATAAGTTTGTACAGCCACAAGAGCAGACTCAAATATGGTGGATAGAATTGGAAGGCATCACCAACGTGCAAATAACGTCTCCCTCTTACGTGAGTATGCATGTAACACAGCCCTTTCAGACATCAAATACAACACATTTTCTTTTCCGGCAAGGAGAGACTAGTAAAGTGCATGCATCTGAAGTTCTCAACAAGGAGCCATACAAAAACGGCAGTAATCGGTCAAAGATAGTACGGCTCTATCTTTGAAATGGTATCGGCTCTCGACCTGGCCATGTTTCAATCTTCTCGAGGTATCTGACAGGAACGACACCATCAAAACCCTCCGTCAGTATCACCTTGTTGTCTGAAATGCATAGCTTCATTCCATCTGAGAAACAAATTCAGATATCAAATATTAGCCTCCCGTGAGAAAGTAAACGAAAACACAAATCATTTGCGGCTATTTACGGTCAGGAATGGTACCTTGCAGTGCCTTGCTGACATCCAAATATATCAAGATGTTAACACTCCGCCGCATACCTGAAGAAGAAAAGCGGTTAGTTCATGACGGTTGCAGTGGAAGAAACAATAGACCAATGCTGGAAAGAAATTGCGATCACTATGAGTTGTTGATCACCTAAACGATGGAACAATAACATTGATTGGAAGTGTAGCAGATTTACAGTGGAAACAGAAATAGCCTTTGACGCAGCTTTTACAAAGACAACAGCCTTATTTTCCAGAAGAACAAACTCAATAATAATGTGTTTGTAATTGCAAATCATACCGCTAACCACTTCACCATCTGAGGGTAAGCCACTTGAGAAATGTACATGTAACCTTGCCATACGTTTTAGCCCAGATTGCAAGATCGAATCAAGATTTTTCCTGTAAGTTCCATGCACACACACTGTGGATAAAAGGAATTAGCACAAACACACTAGCATTCAGGAGAGGATGCAAAGGTGCATTTTAAAATCACAAACCTGAGACTTCATCAGGTGATAAAATGGGTTTCAACAAGCTCTCTGAAGTAACAGTCTGCAGGAGGTTTGCAGGATTATTATAAAGAAGATTAACCATTCAGATTGAATTGCCTATGTCTGTCTAACCAGTGTACAGTGTGTGACAAAAAGGGGCACTGCAAAACCCCCCAAAATATTAGATGTTCCCCGGTCTGTCTTTCCGCTAGGCTGGTTACTTGCAAACATAATTCACTTGATGAGAAAATGAACCTAGCAGACCGCATGCCAGAACCAAAAGGATAACAAAACAGGAACACAGCCCTAGGAGATACATCAACTAAAAATGAGAACGCATAGGAGGAATTATGTGTCTTTTAAATAAGGTAGGTGATGGGGCTCGAACCTGTGACCTCAAGCACTGCACCTTAGTGCTTTGCCACTACGGTACATGTAACCTAAAAATTCAAATTGCTTATGTTCTCTGACTTTAAATCTGATATGGTCTCTCGTCAAAACATACCCACAAGTTACAAAGCTATCAGGATAATCCTATAAAAAGTGCTTGTGTTATGCTCATGAAGATTGTTATTTAGCGAAAGCTAGGCATCAGAGAAGACATGAGCATTTCAATTTTTAACATGAAAATTAAACTGAAGTGCTACATAAGGCTATACGACTATAGAATATAAAAAGTCATCAGAAGATAAGTCTCAGGCATGATAAACACACATGAATTGCAACTTCCTTTTTCCTATGTCAGGCCAATAAGCAACCCAATGACATTTTTCTCAAATAACTAGTTAGCAATAGAAAAACCACCATCGAAATCATCATGCCTGAAAACGTAAGAAAAGGCAGAGGTCGACCAAGATTGACGTGGAAGGAAGCAGTTAAAAGAGACTTGATGGATTGGAATGTACCTAAAGAATTAGTTTTGGATAGGAGCACATGGAAGCAAGCAATCCACACACCGGAACCATAAGGAAGTTTAGGGGCAATGTTTTAGGCTCTCAGTTCAAATGGCAGGTTGTACGGCTTAGGGTTTTTGTATTGTAGGTTTTCAAGACTCTCGTCTCTTTGACCTTGAAGAGGTTTCATTCCTAACCTATCCTAACTTGTTTGGAACACAAGGCTTTGTTGTTGTTGTTATTGTTGAGATTATAATACTGTGGAAAGTATTTCCATCTTGAGCTAAAGCATGATATGGAGAGCATAGAAATAGGAACAACACAATCAAATGATATGGAGAGCATAGAAATAGGAACAACACAATCAAATGACCACATATACCAGTACTAATGCTCTTTTTATATGTCTGATCCCAGCAGTTACGGTAATGTTCAAGACAGGGGCAGACCATCCCTTTGGGCAAGGTATGGTTGCCGCCTGAGCTCCCTCGCCAGCCAGACCCCCTCCCCCCACGCCTCCCAGTACTCACTGGTGAGGTAGAAGACAACCATGGGCGCCTTCATGCATTCTTCTTCGTGCGTGGACCTTTAGCATTGAGTTGATTCTTGCTCGCGGGAATGATGGTTGTAGCACAGTAGGCAGTAGCCCACTTGATGGGTTATCCTACAGGAGACACCGAGCAACGAGGTAGCATCGATTCCTCCCAGTCGCCAAACCCCACAGCTCCACCTCCTAACTCCTAACCCTAGACCACTGACCAGCGACGACCGATGGCTGTGACGTTGGCGAGCGACGAGCAATTCCGGAGGTCCGGAGGCGAGCGCTGAGGCAGATTGAGGCAAGAGAGGGGCAGCGGTTCGTGGCATCAAGGCAGGCAATTTACTTATACTTCAACATTTCCTTTCACGTGTAGGCTCTCTCAGACCTAAGGCGTGGAATAGAAATAGGCAGTGCCAGTCGGATTTTGAAATCAAAATCTATTGGTTTTGATACTATATTGAATTGCATGCACCAGTTAGTTCATCTAAAAACCTAAACTAATAAGGAAAGATGGAGAATTCACTTATACTTCAACACAGATATGCAGGGGGCATGGGTGCGGTGGTCCAAAGTGTAGTGAGCGACCGTGGCGCCGAGGGGCAGCCGACAAGGGCCTGGCCGCGATGGCGATCTGCTGCACTGCAAGGGAAGAGGCGGCACTGGGGCGTGGGCGCGTTGCGGAGAGGCAACTAGAGGCGCATAGCTGCAGATAGTCGAGAGGGACGAAATGAGCAAGCAAGACAGCAATAAGATGGGGAAAAGCTTTAATAGTGTCTAAATGATAAACTCTTTAGTTTTTACTCTTCACTTGTCAAAATCAAATGGAATATTGGAATGGATTGTGATTGATTGCTTGTTTGATTCACTAGAAATGGATTTGAAGTGGTATTTGGCATAGTTTCAAGCACAAGAACCGGTGCAAACGGATTGTAGTTGTTGATTCCATTTAGTGTCGCATACTCTTATTAGTATGATTGCAATATAGTTCGTGTTGATCTTTTGCTTTTGGGTAATAATACTCTTGTCCACGTTGGTGACACCGCCATACCTCAAATTTAGTCCTATATCCGCCAATGGCTCAAGACATAGTAAACGATCAAGGCAAGATAAAAGCTATTGTATTAGTAGAACTTCAATACATTAGTGCAGGGGATCTCAGGCAGAGAACATACAGTTACTGTGTGCCCCTGATTTGCCCGAATGAGCAGCTCGCCATCTTCCTCCAACAGACTAAACCTCTGCTTGTTATCCCGCCTGACTGCCTACACGCCAAAAAAGCGACATTTTACTCATCATATCAAAAGGCACTCACAATTTACAGCAATTTTCGTAATATAAATAAATTTGCAGCACACTGGTATTTATTTCCCAATGGCAAGTTCATGATGCAAGCTAGCACGATGAAACGACGTCAACATGTGCCACAGAAGAAGTCTACCAGGAGCTAAGTGCTCAGCAACTGGATGAAGCATAACTCGGTCAGTATTTCTATTACCTCCCTAATTTCCTCCACCGTGTGGGACTTGAGAGGGATCTTGGCGAAGGTCTGCAAGTTGAGCTTGAGCAGGTCGCGAACGCGCACGTAGCCGTCGCTCCTCATGTCCAGGTTCAGCTCCGACGCCATGTGCCGCAAGATCCTCGTCCTGAAAGAATTCGCCAACCAAGAGTGAGAATACGAACACCACCATGTGCGGAGAGGGGAGTGGGAATATGGCGTTAGATTACAGCAGGCGGCCGAGGGCGTCGATGCGGTCGCTCCCATCGCCGCCGCGCTCTCCTCTCCCTCCGCGCCCGCCACCCCGTCGCCTGGCGCCGCCGCGAGGCTGCGTGGAGGCGAAGGCGGCGGCCTTGGAGTGGTAGCCGGAGGAGGACGAGGACGAGGAGGAGGGGTTCATGGGGAAAAGCGGGGGACGCGGAGAGGGAGAGGAGAGGAGGAGGGCACGGAGCGGGGAGGCGGCGGCCGTCAGTACCCTCATAAGCAGCGTGGTCGACACACGCAACCGCAAGAGGCGAAGCCAAGCCGGCGCGGTCGGAGGCGGAGCCGGAAGACGACACGTGAGCCGTGCGTATGCGGACGAACGGTGGACGAGGGGTGCGACCGCGCACTAGTGAAAAAATTGATCATATACCCTTCATTTAGATGGAAATTGAGGATTTATCCTCCTGACCCACGAGTCAGTGACTTATGATAACCCTACATGTCATTGAGATGTGGAGGGTAAATCCTCAATTTTCCAACTAAAGGGAGGGTATATGATCCAATCTCCCCGCACTAGTGGGTTGGGCCGGCTAACCAGGCCAACTCATGAACCAGGCCAACTCATGAACACATATTAACAGATATTGACAAATTTATCATATATGAGATAAAAAATAGAATTTGGGATTCATACTTTCGAGAGGAGAGGTAGTGTCGAGACAAGTGGCGATGGGAAGGAGAGGCAGTGTCGAGACAAGTGGCGATGAGAAGGAGAGGCAGCGTCGAGAGGAGAGACAATGTCGAGACGAAAGACGACGAGAAGGAGAGGCGGCACCGAGAGGAGAGGCAGCGTCAGGAGGAGAGGCGATAAGGATAACCACGTCAGGTGAGGAAGGAGAGGACTGAGACGTCAGGTTCTCCGGCGGTGACGGTGGCGGTTGGGGGACGAGGAGACGGAGGGGTGCGCGAGTGAGGAGTAAAAGCGCAAAACCTAGCAAGGGCCTTACTTATAGAAGAGTTATCATAGACGATTCTATTAAATAACCGTATATGATATTAATATCACAAAACGGTTCCATAATAGATCCATCTATGATGTGTAGCACATCACAGACTATTCTATTATAGAACCGTCCATGATGTTATTCGTTATCATAGACTGTTCCATTATAGAACCGTCTGTGATATTGTACTTATCACAGACGATTCTATTATGGAACCGTCTATGATATGTATATCACAGATGGTTTGTGTCACTAAACTGTCTGTGATAGTTCCATCTGTACACAACATATCAGGTTATTCGGGTAATCTCAGGAAATGCTAGCCATGCACGCTGAAAACAAGCAAAGCGGATACAATCACAGATGTAATTATTTCTACATTACTGAATCAATTGCAATAGAATAATTTCTTAATTACATTTTGAGTTTGTTAATTACATTAGAATAATTTCCAAATAGGTGTTTGCCATGTGGGATCATTTCACTTGGCTATTTTTCTTTTAAATAAAACCCTTCACAATGATCAACTGGCATATAGCTTGCTTCATCCCTTGGTTCTTTCTCGAGCCTGATGCCATATTCGAATGGAGACGATTCATCAAATTGATTGTACTCTTCCTTATCCACGACATTCTCAACTCCAACAACACTTCTTTTTCCATGAAGAACTATGTGGCACTTCTTATTTGCCGATTTAGCTACACAAAAAAAATTAAACAACTTGCCTCATAAGTACGAATAGTTCATTTTTGTATCTTACACGTTCGAGGTCCACATTAGTAACGTCGTACTTATCGACCTTTACACCCTGTGAGAGTTGGACTCAACGACACCGAAAGAGGGGGATCTTGAAAATTATGTAGTCGATCTCTCAAATCTTCTCTACAAGCCCATAGTAGGAGCGTGTGACAGAGATCGAATCGCTCACAAAATGCACTGCGAGACACACGATCGGATCAGGCGCTTTCTATCCCGATCTGTTGTATAAAATATGTACCCATTGTTGACATATTCTTGCCATATCATAATTGTAAATTTTAGTCCTTTTGCCAACCATTGTAGCGTTTCACTTGATGACTTCCTAGTGAATCGCACCCTCATCCATTCGTTGAACCAACGGTTGTGTTGTCTCATGATCCAAACCTCTGACCGGCCTAGATTCTCTTGGTGTAGTATGTCCTTGTGCTCTTCGATATACTGGGACACTTCAGTCATATGTTACAAGACTGTAAAATAGGCTTGCAATACTATGAAATGGGATTAGTATATATATCCAGATTAAGAGCTATTGCTTTTCTTTTGATGATCTCGATACCCTCTAGCTCCCCTCTTGACATCATCATAAACAAGAACCGACACCGGCTAGGGAGCAGAGAGACTTATATAGGATCACGATCTAGGTTCTTCATGCTTCAGGTACGGCGACGGAGGCTTGAATAACATATGCAAACACCTGCATATAATTTTATAGCTTCTTCATGCATTGGTTGTCCTGTTCCGAATCGTAGTAATAAACTAACAAGTTGGTAGGTGTTCCAGTCGACCTCCGATTGCACCGGCAGCTAGCACGACAATCATCGAGTTCTAGCACGATCCGATCCCATGTAGGTAGGTTCGTTACAGCCGCGTATGACTCACGCCCATGGTGCTTTTTCTGAGCAGATGACTTTGCTGCTTGCACCGATGCGAGCTTATGGGCCAGGCCGGAAACTCCCTTTGTTTTCAGGCCTTAGCTGCAACACTAATCTGGGTGGGCCGGCCTTAGCTGCACCACTAATCTGGGTGGGCCGCTGATTGAGCTATGGGTATATTATGTGCCTGGCAGTTCCAACGGTGCATGTGGCAGCTTGAGCCCGAGTATGTGCTTCGTTGCTAGTCTACCCGCCCGGTCGGCCCGACTTGGCCTAGCCTGATATTTTCCGTGTTGGTCCCGATATTGGGCTGGGCTCAAGCCTAGATTTTTAGCCTGCCGGCCCATTCCGAAACCTCAAAAACCCAAGACTTCCCATTAACTAATTAAAAATAATGTTTTTATTTCAAAAATAAACTAAATATTAATATCCTATTCAAAAAAGACTTATATAATAATAATTTATTCAAAAAAGGGAAATCCTGGGCCTTTTCGGGCTTTAGGCATTGCTTATGTTGCGCCAGGGCACGCTTAAGCTTAACCATTCCAAATCGGGCTTTTCTAGGCCCAGCCTGAAGCCTAGCCCGGACCGACGTTTGAACAGGTCTAGTCTTTAGGAACCGCATACTGGAGTACTGAAGTAGAGAACACTACTAGAACGATATACGAAAGGGACGTCTGAACTACACCACCGCTCAAGCAACACAAGGTATGTATTATTATATTTCCAACTAAAGGTCGAGTTTTCCCACCCACTTCTTTGCTGACCCATACAAGTCTCGTGGTCGAGATTCCTTTAAGGGGAGTAGATTTGTAGCATCCCTAATTTTTATTTTCGTATTAAAATATTAAAAATACTATTCCCTAGAATTTTTTAATGTTGAAATAGTTTTATCCCAAATTTCAAAATTCTAAAAAGGCTTTTCTAATTTCCTAAAAAGAAAACTAATTATTGTGTAAAAAACCACATTCAAGTTGTAAGTATTTTATTAAGTTCAAAACACCATAAGAAATTTCTCTGAATTTTACAAAAAAAAATTTGGATCTCAATTGGTATTTTTTTCTAAGCCATTTGGATTTTGTGTGCTTTCCAAAATTCAAAATTCAAGTAAAACTTACAAACTCCTCCTTGGGTTGAATTCCTTCAGCCCATTTTCTTTTTCTTTCCTAGCACATTTCCTTTTCCCTCTTTCCTCCCGCACCAGTCAACCCACACAGTCCACCTCTCCCTTCCTCTATCTCCCTCTCGCTGCCAGCTGGGGCCTACCTGTCACCATCTTCTTCAACATCCCACCGTCATCGTCGCCGAATTTGAGCTGGTAAGCTTGCCTTCCTCTTCAGCACCCCCATGGATGGAATGCGCCTGATCTCCCTCCTTTCTTCTCTCGCACATCGCGCGCCCTTGCTCCTTCCATTTATGTGCCTCTTTCCTTTCTCTCCTCCTTTGTCTTACTCGTTGCAGTTATCTCTGGCACAAATTTGCCGCGTCGTGTCCCCTCCCTGAGGCTATAAAAGCTACACCTCGACACTGCATTCCCTCACACCACAACGCCTCGCCTTCCATCGCCCCTCCCGAAGGCCCTAGTGCCCTAGCGCCACCCTCCCCTTGAAGAATCTAGACCCTTAATTATTTATTAATAGTGAGTTTTGGTAATTAATGATAACTAAATCGTGGGACTAATATTTTTCATAAATTGGTGAAATATGTTAGGTCTCATGATGATAAAAGACTTTGGATGGCTTCATTATTGAGTCATCAAGTCAAGTGGATGGCATCATGCATGGATAGACAAGTCAAGAACCCAATCATGGAGATGTGCGGTTCCTCATCAAGTAAAGCTCCAAGCGGATGTGAGCATAGGCTAAAGATGTGTTTTTAGTCATTTTATTGGTCTCGGTGTTTAGTTGAAAAACTAGATTGTTAGTATATGTTGCCATACTATTAATAGAGTTTTGACTAGTAGCTTGAGTATGTCATGTGTTGATAGCTCTTTATGCTTGCCCTAATTCTCTTTAGCATGATGCTAGCATTTGCAAATGTGTTTTATAAATAGATGTGGCTCATGCATTTATCCTTCTAGTATGTGACTAAAGTTTGTAAACGTGTTTTGCAAACGGTTCGAGTCCATGTACCAAATCCTTGTGGCATGATTCTAAAATTTGCAAATGTATTTAGCAACTTACTGAGGATCATGCTTTAGTCCTTGTTTGCATAGTACTAGGTTTTGCGAATGTGTTTTGCAAAATCATTGAAGTATATGCATCCTTGACCCTGCTGAAAAATGTGTACCAGTCATACGATGATGTGTTAGCCGGTTTGACCACAAGTTTGTTGCCCATCAACATTTTATAGAAGGCTTGTTTTTTCTGTTTCTTTGTGCTATGCTAGGGGCGGTCAGACCGATTATATGTTAGCAATCTAACCGACATAGCTATCCAACCAGACATTTGTTGCTAATTATTTTTCTAGAGAGCATATTCTTGGCTCTCTTTGGAATCACTACTGCTATCTGGCCAGCTCTATGTGAGCAGTCTCACAGACCGAGTGGTTTGATCTGTGCCTATGTTGGCGGTCTAACTGTCGGCTTCTGTAATGACTAGTTTTCTAGTCATTATAGTGTAGGTCGATTTGATTGGATATTAGTTGGCAATCAGACCAATACATGCTAAAATTGGTGCTAATCATGCTCCAACGGTTAGTTTTTTTAGTGTGGAGGTATAAATACCCATTTTTGGTTAATTGGACAAGGATGACAGTGCCTTGTTTCATTTCCTTGAGCCGCTCGCCTCTTGTGTGCATGTGTTACACTTAGTGAGTTTGAAAAGGCAAATTCTTATGTATGTGTTGCACTTGTGGTGAATTGACAAAAGTCTTAGGCCCATTTATATAGGATTTTAACTTTGATTTATAAACAGTAATAGTTTATAGGAAAACACTTACGTTTAAACGCTGGTTTTATCATATGTCTGACACAAGGTGAACACAACAGCCCAAATACCCAAAAAGGAACCTTTTAAGTGGAGTAGTACCAACATAAAAAAGCTAAATTTTGAACTTGTACAACGCGCAGGCCAAGGAAAAAGAAAATTGTCCATTTCCTTTTCTCCTCGAAAAGTCGAAATACTGCGGAAAGGGCAGAGTAGACACAAGCAAAAATAGTGAATTACCCATTTGCCCCGCATTAGCCGAAGCATCCATTGCCATTTTGCCCTTTTGAGCTTGACTCACAGTCTCACACTCACCCCCTCCCGGCTCTGGCCTCCCACACTACTCAAATATAGGGTGTCTCCCCTCACTTCGAACCTTCAAGCTTCTTTCTCTAATGGCAGACGCACGCGTCCTCTTCCCCCTTCTGCTCCTCCTCGCCGTTCTTGCCGCCTCAGCACGCAACGAGGAGGAGGCTCGCTCGCTGATGGCGCTCAAGGCGGCCCTGGACCCGGTGGGCCGGGTGCTGGGCTCATGGGACCGCTCCGGCGAACCTTGCGGCGGCTCCTACGTCGGTGTCACCTGCGAAGGCGGTGGCCGCGTCACGGCCATCTCCCTGCAGGGCCGCGGGCTCTCCGGCACCCTCCCGCCGGCGATCGCGGGGCTCCGACGGCTCACGGGGCTGTACCTGCACTACAACGGCATCAGGGGGTCCATACCGCGGGAGATTGGGAACCTGTCCGAGCTCACCGACCTTTACCTCGACGTCAACCATCTGACCGGGCCCGTGCCCATGGAGATTGCCGGCATGGAGAACCTCCAAGGTGGGTTTTATGGTGTCTTCTTGTTCACTTCTTAAACCGTGGGGAGAGGGAAGGAGAGCTTCGTGCTTGGCTTGTTTTGGGCTCCAAGATTGCATCTTTGGTCTAGTTTAGTTCATTTGTTGGCTAAATGGGGGGTTGTGTTGATCTTTGGTGCTTGTTCTTGTTGAGTTTTGGTGGTTTTAGCATTAAATGTGTAGTTTTGGCTCCTAAGCTCCTAAGGGCATCCATAGTGTATATGACCCAAGAGGTCTTAAGGTGGGTCCCATCTAAACCTTAAGGCCAACGTCAGAATGTATATAACCCACTAGACCTTAAGATGGTCCCACTTGTCAGATAAAGAAAAAATATATTTTAATGCTTATGGCCAGGTCTTTAGCTTGAGGCGCTGGTCTTAAGGTTTTTATTTATACCGCTTAAGGTCACCCTCAGAATGTATAAGGTCGACCTTGGGTGGCTTAAAGACTGTTTTTTGCACACTGTGGATGCCCTAATCTTTCTCCTAGCCTTGCTTAGTTCCTTTTCCTCCCTTCCCTCTGAACTTTGATGGATCTTCACTTTTTGTTCAGTTCTTCTGATGATTTTGAAACAAAAGGGGCATAAAAATGCGAAGAACAGTTGCTCTCATCAATGCGTGGATGTTGACGACCTTAATCTTGGCAGTACAACCGTTAATTTTTGAAATGGGATGTTTGTTCACTTCTATACCTAATCATCCATTTTGTATGCTTCTATGCCGAGTCTTCTTTTGGAGCAATGTGGCAGCCACGTGTTCATTTTCTTCGATTTATCTTGACTCGGGGTTTCTTGGAGTTAAAAGATTGGATTTTTTTACCTGCGTTTGTTTCATCCTGCTTATGGGAGTTCATTTGGAACCACTTGTCTCGGTATAGATTCCCTTCTGTGGCAACTTCAGGTTGGATCTTGGTACGAACACTTCCAAGGCAGTAGGAATTTCTCTGATTTGATTTGATTTTTCGGCTGTTTCTGTCCAATGTTTGTGCTCTTGTAAATTAACACAGGTAAGAACAAGATTGTTTTGTGTTCTTGCTGCTACCTGGTCTCCGAAATGTGCGCTTGCGCCTCATACATGTCGATGAGGGCGCCCCCAACCATGTGATCCTTCTGTTCATGTTTTGGAGGCTTGGAGCCTTAAAGAGAGAGTACTGTTTTCCAAGCGACCAAGAGTCAAATATTGTTTGCTGCTACTAGAATTTATTTATTTATTTTTCCTTCACATGCAGTTTATTACTTCCAAGAACATAAACAAGATTAGCAGTACAATCCATTGTGAAGATTTAAATTATCTGATGTAATTTACCTCCCCTTTGCTGTTCTCTTTTGCAGTGCTGCAGCTGGGTTACAACCGGTTGACAGGCAGCATACCACCCCAGTTGGGCAACCTGAATAAGCTCGCTGTTCTTGCGCTGCAGTCCAATGAACTGACCGGAGCCATTCCGGCAACCCTTGGTGACCTAACTCAGCTGACACGGCTTGATTTGAGCTTCAACAGCCTGTTTGGTTCGATCCCTTCGAAGATTGCAGAGGTTCCATTGCTCGAGGTCTTTGATGTTCGCAATAACACCCTCTCCGGGAGTGTCCCTGCTGGTAATAGACTCTTGATCAACCTTTCTGGGGTTAAATTTTTTTTAGAGTTCATCGTATTATCTATCGCAATTTGGTTTCTGATGCTAGGCTTGAGGAGATTGGATGGAGGATTCCAGTATGTGAATAACAAGGGGCTTTGTGGAAACGACTTCAGTTTGCTAGATCTTTGCCCCTCTTCAGAAGATGGCCTGAAACCTAGCAAGCCTGAGCCTTTTGGCCCAGATGATACTGTCAAGTCACGGCAAGTGCCCCAATCGGCGAATCCAGACAAGCACTGCGATGGCTCTCATTGCTCAAGATCTCCAAATGCCTCTGCAGGGGTTCTTATTGTCGGTGTTGTTGCAGTGGTTATAGGTGCCTCATTCTGCGGAATATTTGCACTCTCGTATTACCGCCGGCAGAAGCAGAAGATTGGCAGCTCACTGGAGGTTTCTGATAGCAGGCTCAGCACTGACCATTACCTGCAGAAGGAAGTCTGCCGAAGGAGCGCTTCCCCCCTGATCAGTGTTGAGTACTCAACTGGATGGGACCCTTTGTCAGGTGGAGGTGTTGGATCATCCGGCGAGGTTGGCGATAGCTTTAGGTTCAACCTTGAAGAGGTGGAGTGTGCGACTCAGTACTTTTCTGAGGTCAACTTGCTAGGTAAGAGCGGCTTTGCTGCGACATACAAGGGAATCCTGCGGGATGGGTCTGCTGTTGCTGTTAAGAGCCTCAACAAGACTAGTTGCAAGCAAGAGGAGTCAGATTTCTTGCGTGGTCTGAAGATGCTCACCATGCTGCGACATGAGAACCTTGTTAGCCTGAGGGGCTTCTGCTGCTCCAGGGGGAGGGGGGAGTGCTTCCTAGTCTACGACTTCATGGTGAATGGGTGCTTGTCACAGTATCTGGACGTTAAGGATGGTTCCAGTGCTAACGTTCTCGATTGGCCTGTAAGAGTTTCCATCATCAGAGGCATTGCAAAAGGTAGATGACACACTACTATCTATTCTAGCTTCCTCTACAGCAATTTTTGACTGTTCTCTGAAATCCTTAATCTGTTGCACATTTCCAGGAATTGAGTACCTACACAGTAAGAAAAGCAACAAGCCATCATTAGTGCACCAGAACATTTCGGCCGAGAAGATCATTCTCGACCACCACTTCACCCCGCGGTTGTCGGTCCCGGGTCTGCACAAGCTCCTTGCTGATGATGTCGTCTTCTCAACCCTGAAGGCCAGCGCAGCGATGGGGTATCTTGCCCCTGAGTACACCACCACAGGCCGATTCACTGAGAAGAGCGACGTCTTTGCGTTCGGAATCGTTGTTCTCCAAGTCATCACAGGCAGGAGGGCTGTCTCACAACTGAAGGTGGGCACAGCGGCCAGTGATTTCGAAGGCCTGATTGATGGAGACCTCAACGGTGTCTTCTCGAGGACTGAGGCAGCTATGCTCGCTGCAATTGCTGCACATTGCACAAGCGAGGTGGCAAGCCAACGGCCGACAATGGAAGCTGTGGTTCAGCAACTCAAGAGCTGCTGCTGAGGGTCTGAAGTCTTGGACTGTTCACTGAAATGGCACTGTTACAATTTTTTTCTCCAAAATTAGCCTGTTAACGACTGTTTTTGCAAATCGAGCTCCCTTGCTCACCTGCCCAGCTACCCATCCGCGGCATGTGTACACAGTCGGCCATTAGCAATTTAATTAGCAAGCACTAGTTGAGATTAGAATTAATTAGCAAGTGCTAATTGAGGACATGCCGCGGATGGGTGGGTGGCCCGGCAGACAACTGCCGAGCTAATGTAGCTTGACAGGTGTTTGCGGCCTACCGAGGGAGCTAGATTTGTAAAAATAGGTGTTAAGAGGCAATTTTGAAAAAAAAGTTGCAACCATGCCATCTGCGTGAACAGTTCGAAGTCTTAAACCCAGTCGGCGTGAGATGTATTTTGGGAACCTCGTGACCTGAGGTCTTCTGTGATGGTAGTGAGCTAATGAGGGTAACGATCAAGTTGCCACTGACATGCTAATGTGGAACATGTTACTGCTGATTAGCTAGTCACTTTTCTAATGATCTCAACATTTCATGGTTAATGTCGCACTATCGTTTCATCACTAGAATGCTGAATGTATCTGTATGACATGTGAACCTTCGGTTCTGTACAATCAGTACGCCATGAATCATAAGCTACTACTTCCGGGGGAATGCCCCGTCCCTCGCGCGGCCACGTCCCCCCGCGCGCGCCGCGTGGCGGGGGGATTTGCGTACGGTCGACTGAGGGTTTTTCCTCCGGTTTTTTCGATATTACGTACATGTCCTTGGTTCTCGCAAACAGGTCCTTGGAATTTTTTTTGGGTCCCTAGAAATTTTTTTTAGCCCCTCCGTTTTGTAGTATGGCCCCCCATGTTTTCGGAAATTGCGCTCGGGTCCCTGTTTTTTTACGTACAGGTCCTCCGTTTTTCAAAAAGAACCTTCAGCTTCTCCGAATATACGTTTCTGCCCCCAGTTTTTTTTAAACAACTCCTCGCAAATTCTCGCATCTTTTATTTCGACACGTACGCCGTTTTTTCCCGTACAGATCCTCGGTTTTTCCAAAAAAAACCTTTAGCTTCTCTGAAAATACATTTTTGACCCCGGTTTTTTAAACAACTCCTTGCAAATTCTCACATCTTTTATTTTGACACGTACGGTGGCTGACGCGGCGTTGCGCCGCGCCTATGCTGCTAGTGTAGATTTGTAAGCCGTCAGGTGCAGCAATTCAGCATTTCTAATGTGATTTTGGTCGGCTTTGTACTGGCATTGCTTGCCTGCTTGCATTGAAGTGCTGTGCAGTATAGTAATCCAGTTAATGGTTCTTGCAAACTCTCGTGAAGCAGAGCTAATTGAATGTAGAATGACCAGATTGGGAATTGACGTCTGCGTGGTCTTGACCAAGACCACGTCATGCCATTTATTGTCCTATGAATCCACATCTACTAAGAAAATCAAGAACATCCATATGTTCAGTACTACGTTACTGAATTACTGAATTAAGTAGTAGATCTAATGGTACATATGATCATATGATAGGAGTGAAAACTACTTGCAAACAACAGTAGTACTGAACTATTGACCTCAACAGAACTGTATATCAGGCTAAAGATATTGGGATGAACTTTAAATTTTGAATCTCTGAACAAAAAAAGGACACTTTCAACAGTTACTTTGGTCTGCATTTCTGTGCAGGATGCACGGGAACCGGCGAACCGCAAGCGTGGACTCTGTGACAGTACGAGTGCCTGTTCTTTTTGGCTGCGGTTTATGTCTTTTGGTTGAAATTTTTTAATTTTGGCTGTTTACGGTACAAATTACGGAGAGATCGATACTCATTTGCGATTTTGGCTGGTACAGATATTAAGCTTTTAACGTGTACTACGTTTAATTTGTAGACTCCATCTTAAGAAAATACTCCGTTTAAAAGTTAGGTACTGTAGCAGCTGCCAAAAGTCGGCCGGCTTGTGGCCTGAAGAACAGGCCCCGAGTATGTGCCTTCTGCTCCCTACCAACTGAGCACTTACCGTTGGGCTTGAACACTGTTTCTTTCTACCTGTGTGTCGTTATTCTTCCCATTTCAATTTTTTTCCAGAAGCCCACACACGTCCTGTTACAAAATCTTGCTAATTTGAGAAAGCATGAGCCCAGGTGCATGGTTGGATACGTTGGTCCATGCTAGAAATATCATCCAATCATGTATACCCATTGCCAACATTGTCAGGACAGTAATCGGAGTTCAAATGCAAACTACAACAACTTAGACCATATTCAATTAAGCCTTTTAAATGGTTTTTGACTTTTAGTTAAAATGACATGTAGTAGCTGTTAGCTTTTTCAATTAAGAAAAATAAAGAAAAATGAGAAGAAAAAAAATGTTATATCTCCACGGACAATACAAATAAAAAAGTTACATTAAAAAACTAAAGTATTCTAAATGGTTTTTAGTTTCTGTAAGCTAAAAGACAAAAATCAAAAGTTATTTAGAATATAAATGTAACCTTGTTGAAAATATTTAAATAGAATTAGCGAGAGAAAATATTATAATAACTATGCCATAATTTTTTCAATGAACAAACATTTTGAAGCGGCGGCTTCTGAGATCGTGGACAAACACAGTGAACGAAGTGGGCAGTACAACTTTGAATCGCCAATACGTAAAAAATTTACAAGTACATTCCACTAGAAAATTAATTGCCATTGAATTGTCAGCGGCACGCAGAATCTCAGGCTCCATTCTAAACAGATTTTTAGTTTTTATAAACTAAAACTTGTTTAAAACATATTGGTTTTTCATGTAACTTTTTTTTATATTTTTCGTGAAAATATGATGGTATTTTTATTTTTCTTTAGTCGACTACTCATCAAGGCCCAATCGCCAACCAACCACGCATTTAATCACAGCGCCATTATACTATAATCTTGTCTAACCTCCTATTAGGACAAGACAAATCAATCTTTTACCGCATTGTACGGTTATTACCAGACTAATCGGAGTCTTTCTTCAAACGAGATGTATACCTCTTATTTTTAGTTTATGGCTTATGATTTGAATAGTTTTTTATCGTTCATTCAAAACAGTTTATCGAAAAGTCTTTTAGAAACGACTTATCAGTATTTAATTTATTCATACAAACATTCATACTAAAATTAAAATTAAAAGACATAAGTCGTAGCCCTAAGCAACAACATAGAAAAATAGACATGTAGTACCGTATATTTTCATCCGCATGCTTTGATGCAATGATGCGATACAGCATTGGCATTTGAAATGTGTGAGAGAAGACCATCCTGCTCCAAAAACTTCTGTTCTGCTGCCTCTCTCTCTCTCTGCAACTCTGAAGAAAAGCAAGTGTAGACTGTAGTACTACTAGTCGTAGTCCAGGTCCGTCGTGTGGTGTGATGTGGGTAGGGAGAGGGGCTGTGTATTCTTTCGATGCTGCAGTGCCGGTCCATCCTTTTGTGCATACGTCCAAAGCGGCATCGGGCAAATCCATCCATCAGAGGGAAACGGAGTAAATAAAGCTTGGCGTCTGCTTGGTAGATCATTGGCTGTCTGCGATTTGGTAGTTCATCTGCTTGGTAGCGCATCGAGTCATGTACTGGGTGGTCTCCAAGGATGCCGTTGGGTTGAGTAAAATCCGACATGAATCAATACATCAGTTTGAATTCCTTTGTATGAACATATATAATCGAACATTTGAATGTCAATATCTTGGGCGGGCTAAGACCAACAAGGAATGCAAGGAAAAAAAGCTTCTTGCTGGATCTAGGCAGAGCCCTGCTTGTTGAACCTGCTTAAAGCCATGCGTTTCGCTAATATCACCTGCTCTTGTTCCTGTCGAGTTTCTTCCTGTCCTGCATACGACGGTGAAGGGATTTGCAACTTTTGTTGATCTCGATAAAGTGTGCTCCTGGGAGGAGGAGGATTGCTATTACTATATAAAAAATTTTCTTGCTTTGATGGTTCCCGGTGAAACACAGGGCGAAATTATTGGAGGGAGTAGCAGGGGAGAGTACTTTCGTGTCACGTGTGCACATGGTCCCTACAGCAGCTATAACAGTAGCGAAAAAACATCTCCAAGATTTCTAGCTCCTCCGATTTTACGATAGTGATTCTCAACGACAGAAACAGAAATACTCAGCATTTCTACCAAGGAGATGATACATCTTTTCTTACAAAAAACAACGCTGTTTGGCACCTACAGAAGAGCACATACTGGCATACAGGTCTTCTTGAGAATCACCAAAGTCTTCTGTCTACTCTTACAGTCTGACAGCCCTGTACACAATGCTATAGTTTATACGAACAGTAGTACTTAGTGGACTAGTAGTACAGTAGTACTTCAGTCTTCAGCACAAGCTCTACCTTGCAGCGCCTGCACTTGCTGTAGTAGCATGTTTCGGAACGGAATTCCATTGCATTTCATTTCACTTTGCCGATGGTCTTCAGGGACCAAAGATCACAGGGAATCCAAAGTATCCTCCTCCTCCGTGGACCATGACCATGAGGGCAATGGCAATGTCTTTCAGCTCCCATGCAGTGATCACTGTGCATTTGTACCCATGGCAGAAAAGGTCCCCATGTGTGGTGGTCCTTGGTCAGGTCAAAGCATAAATTTGTGTACAATCTTAAGCCAACGAGAAGAACATACCACTGCATAAGACGTCCAGCCAGTGCAGTAAAAAACAGTGGAGGTCATGCAACACAACTAACAGTTAATTATATATATTTCACTTCCATTAATCCATACCGCGAAGACTGGTGAGAGACCATAGCATTGCACAAATACTCCACACAACAGTGACACGAGATCATCCGTTTCTCACTGTTCGAAAGAAAACCGCAGTGTAAGATCTTTCGTATTGCTAGCAAACCGTAAACAGGGGAACTTATTGAAATGCATGTTTGTGTTAAACTACTTTGTACACACAGTAGCATATTTATGATGGATACACTCATACAAAGTGAAGGCAGAGAAGAAGAAATTAGGTTCTCTGCATCGAAACACCAGAGAAAATGATCAGATAAGCTTGGTAAGCAGTCTCTTGAGACTGCTCAGCTACCGACGCCTCTGAAAGACCTGACAAATCCAAATCCTTCATACTTGCGTCGGTGAACTCCCATGCTCTATATAAGCCGTTAGTATTCATAAGTTAAATCCAAGAGCTATCAGCAAAAGTTAACATAAACAGGCTATTAAGATGTACTGATAAATTATAATATTCTAAAAGTATTTTAACAACAAATATAATAATATAATTTTTATATAGTTAATTTGAATAGTTTTAGATTTATTATCAATCGAACTTTAGTTTTGAGGGTTGTGGATTCTATGACGTGAAATAAAAAAAGGAGCACTGGGCCCAGAGAGCGAGCGTGAGCGATGTGGACTGTGCTCGGTCGATGCAGTGGCAGCTGGGCCTACGATCTCGGCGGGCGCTGGCAAGAGGCCGAGCTCCCTTTTTCCTGCTCGTTGGGCTGGAGCCGTGGAAATGCCAGCTGATGCTGTGATGCTCCCATAATCCCATTTCCTACGCGTTGGACAACAGCTGGTGATTGCATATGGCTTCCTTCAAGGATCCGAACAGACGAAAGCATCGGCAGAACAAAACGGGAACAAATTTACAAGCTCTTTCAGCTTACACTTTTACCCTAAGTAAAACAACTCGATGGGCCATCGTACACTACAAACAGACGTGCAATGTAGTTTTACAGATCAAAATGCAGCACATAGCATAGATTCAGATAGCGTTTTCAGTTTTCACAGTTTCGGACACATACAGAAAACCAGCAGCTTTTATTTACTCCGTGGATACAGGATACTCTCTTCAGGTGATTTGGATGACTCGTGATTTCGGCCGTCCGTTGCGATGCCTTGGATCACGGGCTTGCTCCGTTCCACGAAGGGCCCAGCTCCATGCAGATTGCCGGCCACGTCCATTGCCTTCACGGTTACCTGCGGTGCATCGACAGGTACACAATTGAAGAAAGGCAGAGAATGCAAAATGAGCACGATCACACGGACCGAGCACTACTGTCTAGATTAGCAAAACGAAGCACCTCAGCAAACTACTACTAAAAGCCGGTACGTATTGTGAATTCAAATAGAAAATCACAACGCACTTCAGTTATCTGCAAACATATGATGAAATTTTGTTCCATACAGACAGGACCTCTGGAACTAATAACTTCTAAGCACCTAGAATGAGTGAAGCAGAAAGTAAGGCTTCATCAAACATTCAAACCTAAGAATATGTCATTAGCCACTTGATCAATCTTGTGAACCGGCTATTGGACACTAAATCTAACCTATGAAGTCACTGTTAAACCTCGTACACCAGGCGGCAACCTAAAGAGAAAATTGGAAGTGAACTGCAGTCTTTAGACAACTATGGGCAAAAAGTTAATAGAACTCAGTACCGAAAAGGCTCCATGCAACAGCCGCACTACGGATCCAGCCACTTCCGTAAAAACGCTTAAGGTGTAACAATTTTTTCTTTGCACTGTTCATTTTCCATGTATCATGTTAGCATTTGCTAAACTAGCTCCGGAGATACTTCAGATTTTCCATTTGCACTACTTCAATTTGAGCAAATATCTCCACTATTTACCCAGATATTAGCGGTGGTGTCCCATTGAGATGGTATTCACATAAGAACACTCAGCCTAGTTTTGTTCTACTTGACATTTAAGCCTTTCTCATCTTTCTAGTCTTTTTCTCTTCTTTCTTTTGCGATTCCTCATGTTTTGAGTTTTGCGTTGGGCCTTGCGAAGAACAGGAACAATGCTTGAATTAAGACAGAGATCAATTGTATTATAACGTCAAAAAACCGAACAAATTTTCTCCCGTGGTAAGCAATGTTCAGAAAAGTAGGCATTTATCTTCAAAAATAGACAGCACCTCTAGTTCACCAAGACATTTATGGAAGTTCTCACGAATATAAAACAATGCTTACCGAAATTATCATTATTAGATGTACCAGCATTTTGGCCAGGCAACTGATGTCCAGCATTCCCCTTCCATGATTCCTCAAACCCAGCTAGCTCATCTATATAGAGCATTTGTGTGAAAAAATTATCAAAATTGCATTGAAGGAATCGCAAACAAAGATAGAAATATCAAACAAACCTTCATTAAGATTGTGCAATATCTGTGTGGTGTCCACCTTCCCATCTGAATTCAGCTTCCTTGCTAGTGAATGTCCCTAAATTTTTTATTAAAACCAAATTAATTATGGACCCAAAAAGCACTAGATATGAACTTAGCTTTAGATGATCAGAAGCCCTAGATGTTATTGCCTCTGATTCCATTAATAACCTGATGATTTAAGTTTGTATGATACTGTGCTACACAATTCAGTGTGCACAAAAGCTACTCAATATGATTTTGAATTTTTCATTGTCGAAGGGTTGTCTACCTTGTCATGAATTCCTCGGGAGATTCTATGAGTGGCCTCTTTAGTTGTTGTATCCGCTTCCTTGCTTTCTTCCACACTAATCTGCAAGAAAAGTGATTATTGTCACTTCCAAGTACCAAAAAGTGAGGGATCATTAATAGTTAGATTTGCAATTTGCATACTCCATCACTGCCAGTCCTTCGAGTCTTTGAAGCAGTGTAGTAAGCTCCATTAATACCGCCATAAGTCACAGAAGAGCTCTGGTATGTGAACGTACGAGCTTGCGGCTGCCCTCCATTTGCCCTATTGAAATCCCTTCTCTGCTGAATTTGGCCCCCTTGCATCCCTATAAAGAAACAAACCAAAACATGCGACTTTTTAGATGTGATCCATACAGCATCCCAGGAAACTAGACAAGAAAACCGACCGAACCCACCACCATTTCCATCATCTGGCTCCTGAACATATGACTGATGGTTTGACTGATCATTATTACGCTCCGCATTCTCTCCTTCCTCATCACCAAGCTCTGTAATAATAGGCTTCCTGCCGTTACTTGTCGGAGGAGCTTGCTCGAGGAATCCATCATTCCTCATGTCTCCGAATGGCCCTCCCATCGGCCCGAAAAGACTTGGGCCGAACATGCTAGGGCCACCCATCCGGCTCCCAAATGGCTGAGTAAAGAATGGATCATCAAAAGGATCCCTGCCTCCGAAGAAGCCAGAGATCAGGCTCCCCTGGCGACCAAAGCCGCCAAATCCAGCAAACGGGTCCCTCGCACCAAAGAAGTCATCCCTTCCATTCTGCCCCCTCTCCATTTCCCAGTAATTGGGTAGGCTCTGCAAGCTTCAAAAGCTCTGGCAATTGGCAACTTGTAATACAATATCGTTCAAATAGTAACAACAACACAGTAACTAAGCAATCACGTCCACTTCCGGCCATACGAAAACATAAAATTTCTCACAAGGGAAAATCCTGCCATTCCTTCGACTAACTCATGTTACCGAATTCCGTTTTGAGCTAGTACCTTGCTCGCCAAACACACATACTACGCAGAAACAGTACCAAGACGGTACAATCAAGAAATCGATTGGGGACATAGCCATATGAGATTTAGACAACTCGTCGATTCTTCTTCCGATCCGTTCAAATGTAGGTTATTTACTTCTTCCGCCCAAAAAAGTTCAACAGCAGCGTCGATCAAGACACTAGACAGACTAATCAGCAAGCAAGAACCAGCCGAAATGCATAGCGGTTCCAAGCAAGAAACGTAACCGTACAAGGATCTTGGCACCTTTACCTGGATATCCCAAATCGCACGGAGGAGGAGGAGAAGGGGTCCGCCGGGGAAAATCTCTTAGCCTTTTCGATCGGGGATTGGCTGGCTTTTATCCTGGGTTGGTATGGTGGAATCAAGAATTAGGAAAGGCGTCGTTGGGTTGGAGGTGTTCGTGGTCTCTGGAAGTTCCCCTCTCCCGAACGTTCGGGTATGCCCCCCGCCCGTTAGTGCAAACGGAGGTCCGAGAACCCTCCAGACCAGGCCCGCTTTTCCTTTTTTTCCTTTTTTTAACTGGTGTGCTGGGCCCTCCAAAAGCCTAATCTGGATGAGGCGGCCCAGAATGTTTAGTAGATTTGGCTCGGTTTGGGCTGTCTTCACAAAAGAACTGGGGGTTCTCGGCCCAGCCATCTCATCCTGACTACTCTACATGTTTGTACTTCACACATTTTTGTGTAATTTTTCACCGTCCGTTGCTCACCCAACAAGCGCAAAAATGCAGGAGGAGGAAACCTAACAGGCCTTTTTAGCTGCAAGTTGTTTGTACCATAGTCATTTTGTGTACTAGAAGATAATTCAATGTACTCTCAGCTTGATTCATATATATTTTGGCATACACACGCACTCTTGAGCTTAGGTAATTCCCTAAGCACATCCATGCTACTAATATGTGTAAAGTGATCAAAATCAATATGGCCAAACCTATGGTGTCAAAAAATAAGATCTCTAGACATCGAAGCAACAAAGATACCTAAGAACAAAAGCGGAAGACTCGGCAAACTCAACACTAAAAACCCTCTCAAAATAAGAAATCCCAAATGCTAGATCTCTAGAGTGATCTAGAACTCTACAAGCACTTCTATTAAAAGCGCACCTTGAGACCATCATCAATTAATTGTAAGACTAAAAATAAATTGTACTTGAGCTTACTTACTAGGGCCAAATCCTTGAGTATGAAGTTGCGGTTAACCCATATTATGCCCTTGGCCATCACTATCGCGTTAGAAGCTTCTCCGAACGTGATCAACTTATCGCCCGATGCTTGGGTGAGGGAGGAGAACTATCTTGAATTTCTGGTCATGTGTTAATAACATCCTGAGTCCACAAGCCACATGTTCTCCTTCCTTCCCAGCCGGACCTACATCATAGAAGCAGAAAACCTCAAGGTCTCTGTACTGGGGTTAATGATAAAGGACCGAGGAATCTAGTATCGAGACACACAAAGAGTAGAAGCAGAACCAGTAAGAGCATAAGCTGAAGATGATGCAAAATGAGGTAAAGCATGGACACTAGGAGAACGCACCCCACACGAGCTCTACCCAGACCCCCCTGAACTCGCACCTAGGTCTAACAAAAGCCTGGTGCTCACCATATCTGATAGGCACTCGTAGACTTATCCTAGCCTCATAGTATCATATGCCTGGACGAAAGGCTGACCTGATGACACCAAAGAGGTCCTCAACAAAACTGGGTCTAACACTAGGTCTATAGACACTCTGAGCAACAGGAACATGCCTAGCTCTAAGGGATCTCTCTATCCCTCTTCTCATGTCTGTTTCGCCTAAAGCGGAACCAAACCAGGTGATCATCCCTCTCATAGTAGGTGTAATGTTACTTGACTTGATGGGGAGTCCAACCTACTGAAGAAGAAGCACCCACTACACACTAGAGAGATTGTGCAAAGCTAGCAGACTTGAAGAAAATCTTGTTTGGTTCAGTCTCTAACTCAAATAACTACTCTTCAGAGTACTCACTACCTTATATGGATTTTTCTTGAAATACTCTAAGGCATCAAAATATAGACCTCTATGCTTGATAATTACCTTGGACTGGTCGGATCATGTTGATGTTCTTTTTGCTACTGGAGAATCACTCTAAGGTGTTCTTGAGGTAACCATTCTCTTTGTCTAGGGTAATATACGAACTACACTCACTCTTTTTCACTGCCCTAGTATATCTTTCCTTATGCACAACTACTTTAAGCTTAAGAAACTCACAAGATACACAAAAGACTTCTCTAACTCTCCTAAGCTGCTGATCAAACTCGACTCTAAATGCCTCACGTATGTTGTCTGAATGATGTCCTATCTCAAAACAAAATGCACAAGCAATGTATGCAATAGGATTAGATTTCTTTGATGTAGAAGATAAAATAAGTTTTTCTTTAGCAGTAAAGTCATTTAGAGTTCTAGTTAATAAATCAATTTTAGCAGTTAACTTAGGACATTTTTCACAAAAGAGAGTCCTATGGTGAAGCATCATTTCAGTTAGTTCAACACTTTTACTTGCGACACTTTTAAGCATCATTTAACTTAGTTCAGCAAGTTCATTATTTGCATGTTTTAGTTATCTAGCATGAGATGAGTACAACAAGGACCCAGCAGGGAAAACAACTTTTATTTTAGCAAGATTATCCCTAGTGACAAGGAACTCATAAAACAATATAAGCATGTGCCGTAGTGTTAAGAGAAAAGACGCTTCTATCTTCTCAATTTTATTAAATGCTACTTTAAACTGACTAGCAGCATCAAAATAAATAATCCTTAACTTATATAACTCAGAGTAAAGGACTATGCAAGAATCACAATTATCATCATCAAGAATCAAGGATCTAAACCTAGCAATTTCAACATTCAAGCCCTCAATCAAGAAGTTGTGATTTTTCATTTTCTTTTTGCATTTTCTAAGATCATGATCTAGACGAACTACAATACAAGACATCTCATTGTACAGGGGCTTTACTTCATCTGGGTCGCTGTAGAGACCATTCTCACCGGAGATGTCATTGTCATTCGCCATGAAGCACATGCCAGTGAAGTCATCTATCTTCTTCTTGCTTCACGACTCGTCCTTCTCCTCCTTGGTCCCCGAGTCCATTCACTCAAGTCAAGCTATTCGAGAGCAGAAAGCACCCGGCGGACTACTTTTTGGTAATTGCGTTTCTTCAGCTTGGCATCATGAGATGGTGGATGTTTGCGATACTCCTTCTTCTCCTTCACCTTGGCATCCTGATGCAAGCAATTAGAGGGGTGAATGATTGTTTATAATTTTTCCTCAGGTATTGCTAATCTTTCACTTTAGTGGCTATGAAAGCAAATATCATATTACTCCACCTAATTGAATTCCACTAGCTAAGGAAAACTATGAATATCAAGACTCAAACACTCATAATTAGTCTCTAAGAAAAATCGATCGAAATTATCCTTGATAATCATGGGAGGTCTGACCGATATGTAATGGGCGGTTTGACCTCTCAGGGGCAGTCTGCCCTCTCTTATAATGACGATCTGATCTCTCGCTTAGCATAGAATAGAAAATTAATACGATTTTAAAAACTAAAAAGGGCACAACTCAACACGACTTTAAAACTAAAAAGGGCACAACTTTCACATGGAAATCCAAATAACTTGAAATTTTGAACACACATTATCTAGAATGTTAGAGATCAGATCGAGGTAAGAAACACAAGGTACTTGGACTTGGTTTCATCAATTTAAGGAAATTAATTCTATGTCTCAAGAACATCAAAAACCCTAAAATCAAAATTACTTCTTACCTGTAGAGATCTAAGACATAAACTCTTCTAGATCTACTTTCATATGTCCTACCAATATAATCTAGTCTAAAATTCGGGCTAAAGCCACCTAATTATAATTTCAAATTTCTAGCTTAAGAACATGGGAACCAGATAAGAACAAGTGCAACATCAAGAAGGAATCAGAAGTTGATCTATTACTAATAGAGTAGTTAATTCACGAGTAAATAAATGATTACAAAGTGCTTCTATTGTATCACTTTTACTCACACATGTTTTCTCACTTAGGCTTAAGGAGGGAGAAAAGAAACTTACAAGGGCACAATTATAGATTCTCTCAATCCTGGGGTCTAAATCAACAAAAACCAAACTTCTCTCCCGGAGTAGAGGTCTAGACTCTAGAGGAGGGCTCCGGTGTAAAATATCCCCAGTCCGGCAGTCCCCACTTCTTTTCCCGGCATCTGCCCGAGGGCGAACAGCACCACCGCTCGCCGCCGACCATGGCGTCACGTAAGCACCTCGCCGCTTCCTCCCTCTCGCTCTACGCACCCGCTTGACCTCCCTAACCCGTCTCCTCTTCTCCCGCGCAGTCCTACTTGGGCATCAGGAGAAGCTGCGGCGTCATGTCGACGAGTGGCGCTTCCGCTCCCGAGCCACCCTCTCCGAACTAGGCTCCTGCTCCCCGTCCACCTCGGTTTCCTCCGATCCCGTCAGGCTCCGCGTGGCCCCCGCCGATCCCGCTGGGGCGGGCGCCGCGTCCCTCCTAACAGCCGCGGCGGCCGAGGACAACGTCGCCGTCTCCAAGTTCGTTGCCGTGCTCTCCCACTCCTGCCTCGAGATATCCCGCCTCTCTGATGCGGTACGCCCCCGCTAAAAGCCACTCGTTCGTTTCGAATTGTAATGTGTGGTCACTTGGTTTTTAGGCTTGAATAGGATCACATGTCCTCAATCATATTTGATGAACTTTGAGTTTGCTATTGAATTTTGGGATCCCTTTTGTAGTAAGCTTTTAGTAAATTGAGTTTTAGCGGTGAAACTATGGCACGTCTGGTAAATTTGAACATGTCAATTCAGTTCAAATGTGCTCAATGAGCAATGCTGGTTCTGAAAAGTTGTGAAATGCGTGTGAGGAGATTGTATGGGTCTGATTATTACCTTATTTATTTACCTTTTGACTTATTTAGGCATCGAGGGGTCTCTACCGGCAACTGCTCCTCTTTGGGCACAGTGCAGGGGGCCTGAATGAGGCACTTCTGGAGGGGGAGCCACAGAAAACGTTTGCGCACTCAATCCCATTGTTGCTCGAGGTGTATGAAATCGTCAATGGGCTGGTGGTGATCCTTGGGAACCTTCTCCGGCAGCTGGACGCAATCTGCTCAGTCCGTGACAAGAATGTGCGCCCACTGAACTCATTCAGGAGTTTAGATTTGAGGACGGTGTTTGGATTGCTTGGCGAGGGGCTTGCCGTGTTCCTTTTGTTGGATGAAGTTTTGAGGGACAATGGCAATGTCAGGAGCTACCTATCTCTATTCTCGAGGTATTAATTGTTAGTAGTTTACTAGATTCATTTGGTCTGAATCACTGTATGCAGTTAGGCTGGTGAGTATGTTATGCTGAAAGCACATCTTCTAGTTGTTCAGTTCGGGTGTAGTGCTGCAATACAAAGATTGCAAATATTTGTGAAGATTCATCTATGATCTACTCAATATTCATGTGCAGCAATGCTATATTTTTTGGATCATGCTCACTTTGAACTGAACAGATAATTTAAAGGAGATGTCAAGTAACAGCTGATAGTAGATATAGCTCTGCAAAGTACTAGATATTCTGTTGTTCAGATTATGTGGAATTGTATTTCATGACTTGATGACAAAGCAATCAGGAAAGGAAGATTGTATTGGAGAGTAAGATTAAATAATATTTCATTAAACATTGATCACTGATGCCTTTGAAAGTTCAAAATTAATGGTAAGAAAATCGGTAAAATTTCTCAAGATGTCTAGAACTCTAGATGCAAAGAAATCCCAAAGTGTTTCAGTTACATGTCAATGGACAGTCATGTAATTGTTGTGGGTCTTGCTGAACTAACATGAAAGTAATTTCATATGCAAAATCTCTGCCACTTTTGCTTGCTACATTGAGAAAATATTACATCAGATGATAGTATGATGCTTTATCCACCCATGTATCTCACACATGCCCTTATTCGGAAAGCCCTCAAAAGTCAAAACTCATTATCATCATGCATGAACATGTTCAGAAAATTGACCCTTTTTGGGTCCTTTGTCACAGGATGCTGAGTAAAGTGAAATCAGAGGTCAATGTATTTGGTACGTCACTTGAGGATGTTGACTTCCTTGATCTAGTAGTACACAACTTGCAGAAGCTTTTTGATGTTGGTTTCTTCCATGTGAGTTTTGGTGCAACATCTTTCATCTTCTCTTGTTGTTTTCTTTTTCAAACATCTATCTTGAAGTACGCTGGCATGCTGATGTTCATGTCACTGCATTTTTTATTTCTTTTGCAGCGATTGGTGCAAGCAGATTCACCTTTGTGCTCTTCAATAAACCTTGTAAGATCCAATAAGAAACTTTTAGATGCCTTTTATTCTTGCTTCTCTGAGAGCACTTCTGAGATCATTCAACGCATCGGTGAGCCATACACTTAAACTTACTTAGTTCAATACATCTACTTTATTATGTTTTGTATAGCGTGTGGTGTATTTTCTTCAATATTGATGTCTGCATTTCAGGCTCTTTGAAGGAACTCCCCTTTGATCGAAGGACTATACTCCATCTTCTAGCTCTTTTTTTGTTCTTCACATCGGCAACTGGTACTTGATCAACATGCTTGGTTACTGATACCTTTAGATACACATGTTTTTTCTAATCCTGTTGTCCTTATTCCTCCAAACTTAGAGTGTGCTTAATTTTGTTGTCTGCATTTCTCATTCTGCTTTTCAGTACTTCTAAATGATTTTCTTAGGTTAGATACAGAACAGATTCTGATTTATATACGTGATTTATATTTCCATTCCGCTTAATTTCTCAAGTGTTCCTTTTTTACCTATCATTATGCTTGATAATAAGGATTGCTTGGATTTACAATGTTTTGAAATTTTCTTTTCCAATTCTATTTTTCTAGCTGAAGCTCCCGACAAGAAATCAACGAACCTGCTGGTGGAGATATTTCAGTTAGTTCCAGTTGTCTACATTGAAGGCGGAAAATGCATTGTGCTCTCTGACTTAGTGAGGTGTCATTGCCCTCCAGCACTATCCTTGTTGCCTCCCATTAAGGAAGCTTGTGAAGCTTTTGGTATCACGAACAATAATTATCTTGCACGTTTAAATGAAGTGCATTCAAGGTATGCCTATTCTGCCCCCTTTACATGTAAAGCTTAGCAGGATCCCTATTGTCCAACATTCGTTGCATCGACCATTACTATTATCCTTCCAGCTTTGCTCTTGATATGGAGTGTTTAAAGCTTGCAGAGTTTATTTGGGTAAACTAAAGCTTTCAGTTGTATGTCTGGTTTACTTACATAAGTACACTTGGAGAGAAGCAACAAAGAGAGGGCATTTGGATGAACTATTAGCCTGTATAATGTGGCCTTTTCCTTTTCTATCCAGTACATCTTACTGGCATGTCTTATCTGGTGCATGTTACTGGCTAGTCTTAATTCCAACTCATATACCCTCCGCAAGCCCAGTCCTTCTGTAGTTTTGGATCCACCTTTGTCTGTCCTATCCAGTTCATCTTGCTGGCTAGTCTTGCCCCTTGACTTTCGATTACAATTTTCCTAAAATTAATGAGCTTTTTTCTTCTCTCGTTTTTCTATTCACTTATCAAATCTAGCTACCATTTGGCATGTTATTTTGCTCTCCCTCATTACCAATTTAGCATTATCTGTCTTCAGAATGCCATTTCTTCCATATGGTTCTTTTTTTTTCTTAATATTGGGAGTCCATTTATTTGTTCCTGGTGTTGAAATGGTGGGATAAAAGGGAAACAATGGGGTAACCGTTTGACGGTATATAGTTGGGAACCCCCAGTCAATTGCTGTACAAAGCTTAGAAAGAGGAAAGGAAATGACGGGTAGAAGCCAACTTAGCTGTTTTCTCTGGTTTATTTTATTTGGATTTTGAGGAGTTTTACATTTTTTCCCCAAAGTATTTTGTGTCGATCTGACCTTAACAGGTATATGCTGATATTTTTATTTTATTATATTGTTTATTTTGCATAGCGCTGCCCAATCCACATCAATGTCCTGCTACATATTCTGGACCCCTGACTCCATCTGACTACTTATTTTGCATATGTATAATTATTTATGTGGGCTTGTCACTTTGGCACTGCTAAGTGTTTGTTGTAATTTTGAGCACTTCACTTTTACTGTACATGTTGTTTGGTGTGTGCAGGGATATTCAAGCCATAAATGATTCACTATCATGTTGGTCTGTTTCATTCCAGTCAGCCATTCATCCATCGGTAAATAAATCTTTACATTTCTGGAAATTACACTACATGGTGAGTTTTGATCTTTCGTGGTTTTAGTCGCAGATGCTGACCGAAGAGTGGGTTCGACATCTCCAGAAACAGATTTTGCAGGTCATATTCAAACTTGTATTCTGCTTCCTAGTTGACTCTTTCCTAATAAAAACTTTCATGTAAATTCAATTGGGTTGCTTAATGTCTAAAACATTAAACATATCTTAAATTTGCACTGCATAATCCCATAAATAGAGTGGATAAAAGAACTTTGCTATTCCTCATTTATCTGGAAAGAGGCTTCTTGCTTTCATCAAGTTCTTTGTGTTTTATTTGGTTTAATTGGTGTTGCTGAGACCTGTCTTGTTGAGTGAGAATGTTTTGGGACTCACTGCCGATAATCTGGCTTATGCTTCTTTGAAAGTTGACAAATGAAGTTACCACTTTGGCTGAGTGGACCAAAAGTGCTGCCCATTTTTACCCAGGCCCTCATACAGATCCCTGGCAAGTTTGAATCATGCCTTGTAATGCAACAGACTTCTGATGAGTATAAGTTTCTTTGAAGTTTTTTCTTTTATTTTCTTCAAGCAGCTCTCCATTGATCTCATGGAATTTGGAGGAAGTATTAGTGAATAACTAATAGAAGACTTCATAAGATTCAGTTCTGCAGCCATGTTTATTTTTGCTTGCTCTCCGGTGCAGGGAGTAGTGCTTGCAGATAGAATACATATGCTTGCTCTATCAATGCTCGACCTTCATATGCGTCTTAAGGTACTGTATGGCTACACTTCTCAACTTTCCTTTTGCTCCCTTTATGTTTTTCTGGCTTTATTGATTCACGCAATACCAACTTGGGCTCGTGCTATTTTTATCTATTCCCAGAGGTGTCATCAATTTATTGTTGCAAGCGTTTTTGTTGATTGTCTTACTAACAGGGAACTCAAAATTTGTAATTATTTGTTCCAGTAGTACCTTTTCAGATACCTTTCACATTTCTAACTTTTTTTCTTAGTATCATAGTAATTTCTTGATAAGTTATCTTGACTAATTTTTCTGATGCTCATTGGAAGGTTCCACTGAGAAGGGAGAAAGCCAAGTCTCTTTGCCAGATGATTGTGTCATTGAAGGTAGTAGAAAATAACTAACTTTTCATGAAATATAAATTACCTGTTTTGTTTAACATTGTACTAATCCTCTTGTATTAGTCCATAGGAGACTTGTTCCACACAAAAGGGCCTAGCATAGTGCGCAGTCTTCCTCACATAATCAACATCATTCAGTCAGATATTGAACAACTCATTGTACCATTAAAGGTCCATCCACCGTCCGCCTGAACTGTATAGATCTTTTTCTTTGTTTTTACAGAGCTAATGGTCCCTGTTTCTTTGCATGTTTTAAGCAGAGTAAACTGGAAAGTGAAATAGCCAAGGGGAGTCAAGTGAGCAAGGCAGGATTTCTTAGCTCGTTGATACGTGGTATGCGAAATATTCTTTTTTGTCTTTTGCACAAGAGAAGCATATAAATATTGGTTTCTAAAGCTTCTTATACCTGAAAGCAGAAGGCACTATTCAGCCTGTTTTATGCACTCCTGTTCATTGAGAGATGCTCTGTTCTAGATGTAGTAGCAGAACTACCAACAGTTTGAAACACTCTTTCATTTGGGATGCACATATTCAACTAAATTATTCTTCCCTTTGAATAAAAGGTTAGATCATCATATATAGTTACATTCCTTCTTCATGTAGTACTCAATTTTTCATTTTTTTTACAACAACTTTGGAAGACAACGATAGGGAATGTTTCACAAATTTGTGCTAGAACACATTCACACAACGGATGCCTCTAAAATACTATTTTCACATATCATAATCCACTTATTTTCTTGTTTCCTTTATTTTTTATTGATGCTTCTGATATGGAATGGCATTGGCTTTTAGGTGGTGCAGACATGGAGGCGAGGTTTCTTGATTGATCTCATGGAATTTGGAGGAAGTATTAGTGAATAACTAATAGAAGACTTCATAAGATTCAGTTCTGCAGCCATGTTTATTTTTGCTTGCTCTCCGGTGCAGGGAGTAGTGCTTGCAGATAGAATACATATGCTTGCTCTATCAATGCTCGACCTTCATATGCGTCTTAAGGTACTGTATGGCTACACTTCTCAACTTTCCTTTTGCTCCCTTTATGTTTTTCTGGCTTTATTGATTCACGCAATACCAACTTGGGCTCGTGCTATTTTTATCTATTCCCAGAGGTGTCATCAATTTATTGTTGCAAGCGTTTTTGTTGATTGTCTTACTAACAGGGAACTCAAAATTTGTAATTATTTGTTCCAGTAGTACCTTTTCAGATACCTTTCACATTTCTAACTTTTTTTCTTAGTATCATAGTAATTTCTTGATAAGTTATCTTGACTAATTTTTCTGATGCTCATTGGAAGGTTCCACTGAGAAGGGAGAAAGCCAAGTCTCTTTGCCAGATGATTGTGTCATTGAAGGTAGTAGAAAATAACTAACTTTTTCATGAAATATAAATTACCTGTTTTGTTTAACATTGTACTAATCCTCTTGTATTAGTCCATAGGAGACTTGTTCCACACAAAAGGGCCTAGCATAGTGCGCAGTCTTCCTCACATAATCAACATCATTCAGTCAGATATTGAACAACTCATTGTACCATTAAAGGTCCATCCACCGTCCGCCTGAACTGTATAGATCTTTTTCTTTGTTTTTTACAGAGCTAATGGTCCCTGTTTCTTTGCATGTTTTAAGCAGAGTAAACTGGAAAGTGAAATAGCCAAGGGGAGTCAAGTGAGCAAGGCAGGATTTCTTAGCTCGTTGATACGTGGTATGCGAAATATTCTTTTTTGTCTTTTGCACAAGAGAAGCATATAAATATTGGTTTCTAAAGCTTCTTATACCTGAAAGCAGAAGGCACTATTCAGCCTGTTTTATGCACTCCTGTTCATTGAGAGATGCTCTGTTCTAGATGTAGTAGCAGAACTACCAACAGTTTGAAACACTCTTTCATTTGGGATGCACATATTCAACTAAATTATTCTTCCCTTTGAATAAAAGGTTAGATCATCATATATAGTTACATTCCTTCTTCATGTAGTACTCAATTTTTCATTTTTTTTACAACAACTTTGGAAGACAACGATAGGGAATGTTTCACAAATTTGTGCTAGAACACATTCACACAACGGATGCCTCTAAAATACTATTTTCACATATCATAATCCACTTATTTTCTTGTTTCCTTTATTTTTTATTGATGCTTCTGATATGGAATGGCATTGGCTTTTAGGTGGTGCAGACATGGAGGCGAGGTTTCTTGATTCACTTTCATTGGTAATACATCTTGGAACATTTATTGTTGTAGATAATTATGCAAATCAATGCCTACCCCAACTTGTTTGGGACAAAGACTTTGTTGTTGTTGTTGTATAATTATGCAAATCAATGTTTGTATGTTGGCTGTTTTCCCTAATTGACATTGTAAGAGGATTTGCAGCACATGGGGAAACTAAATGTTTATTGAGGACCTGTTGACAACTTGACATCAAGTCAGTTAGATTTTAATTGTCTTTCTTTATTTGTTTACATTAGAGACATTTATTATTTTTCTGTAGTTGTATGTTGCTCTGCCTAATCCTTGAGATGTTTACCACTCTGACTGAGATGTTTACCACTCTGACTGAGATGTTTACCACTCTTGACTATCCTGCTGCTGACTATCTCGCAATTAGACAGGAAAATGCTCCAAAATTTTAATTCTGTTTAATGAATTTTAGTTGCTAGGAAAAGATAATAGGCTGGCAGTTGGATTAAGGTTTCCTGTAGCAGTGCTGCCTCTGATCAAGACAGATTCGCTAGAGTAGACGCCATGGTTGTCACGGCGGAGTCGGCGACCACGGCGAGCGAGAGGCGCCTGGACGCCTAGGCGACGGATATACTGCCGATGCCGACTCACTCTCTCGCCGTCTCGCATAGTCGCGTCTGCTGTGATATATCACGACGACTCGCCTCATTCTCGAGTCTTCGCCTCTCTCGCTATCGCCTCACGACTCCCTCTCTCGCGCCACATCTCCGCCGACCCGGTCTCTCGACGGCCGCCGCTCCCCAGCTCCCGGCCGATCTCCCCCCCCGCGCTTCCTCACGCGCCACCTCCTCCCCGGCGCCTCCTCCCTCGACGGCCTCCGCACGCCCCCTCCACGCCGCCTCCCTCCCTGGCGGCGGGAGCACGTGAGCACGGGAGAGACAGCGGAGGGAGGAAAGGGCAAGGAGGGAGGGAGCCTTGGCCGGAGAGGAGAGGCGGCGAAGTTTAGGTTTAGGGCAAGGCGAGGATCCTCCCTGCGTCTCCTCCCGGCGCCGGATTTACTTGGCGTCGCCTAAGCGACGCCGTGACAACCTTGGTAGGCGCTCAAGTTGACATTTGGTGTTTATGATTATTATGGGACTAGTAGTTGTTGAGTCGGTAGAAGTGTTGAACATGCTGTTTAGCCTTTATCTGATTGAGATTGTCTCTTTGTTCAGCTAATTGTCAGTTACAAATGTAAAAATTACCATTTTCTCGTAAGTTACTAACATGATTTAAGTTGATTTATTTGGCTCAATGATTCTCTTTCTACTTTCTAGAACTGGTAACAACATTTAGTTTTGCTTGTTTCTGAATTACTCCAGGTTCTGATATCATTGCAATTACTTGAAGGAGGTGGAAGTTCTTGGAGGCAGCTGACACTTTCTATTACAATGGATATTCTGCACAGTCTGGTATGCTAGGGTCATCAGGGACAAAAATCAATGCCTTTTGTGATAGATAAATGTGGCTTACCATGTTAAGAGATAACCTGGATTCTTGGCTCCAATTTCCAACTCAACAACATATGAAACCAGTTCAGTAGTTCTTGAGCCTGCTAAGCCACCAAAGCTGTGCTGCCTGTCTGAGGATGTAAATTTATCGAAATGCACCTCAAGAGGCTTTTAAGTGCATTGTATAGCACAAGGACTAGTTGAGTTAGGCAGCTAGCACTTACCACAGATTAATGAAAGTGGGATATGGTTGAGACATGGAGATATTGCTTGTTACACATTTCCATCTTGAATTTAGTGTGAATCAGTTCAGATGAGCGGACCACCACCTAGTCTTTTAGAGTTGCTGTAAAACGTTTCAGAGATGCAGACTTCATCTCTTGATCAGTTCATGTCATTATGTAATTCTTTGTTGCTTGATTTACTTAATGCATGGTTGTTTGTTCCATTGTTTGTAACACTAATTTTTGTATCCATGAAGCAGGGTCACTTGGATGTTGAGTTGGTTAGAGTGAGGAAGCTATTATCAAAGTTCAGAATTCTTTCAAATTTCCAGTCTCTGATTGATGAAAGAACAAATTGTAGCTTTTTATATTGGAGAAAAGAGATGCTTGCCTCTTGGTTATCTATAGTATACGGAGACGCTTGCAAATTGTCTTGGCTACAGTAAGTATTTAAGATAATCATGAAGATCTCATAATGTTCTTATAACCATATGCTTTTACAACATGAGTTGAATGATAGTTATTACTAATTTACTATCATGATGATCTCATAATTGGTAGCTGTGCATAGGTTTGAACCAAGCATCAAAAGATCTTTCACTTGTTCAACCTTTTTGAGATGTCTCAGTTACCAGTGTTTTTTCTTAAATTGATTATGTTTGAATTGACAGGAACATCATCGATGCATTTTCTGACGGAATGTGGCTTCTTAGATTTGGGAATGTGGGAACTGTTACCCTTCAGTGTTATGAGGAAGAAATTGAGAATGCTCTGAGAAAGGTGTGGACCAAGGGTCATGTACACTGTTGTGTTGAGGACAAGCTAGGGAATTCCATTTTAATTAGGAACCGAATTAAGGCCCGTTTTAGTCTTCATGCGTACATCACTGCCCCTTGCAAAATGAAGTCAGTACCGTACTACTATGTTCAAATTAAACAACTAGCGAGTGCGCTTACAGAACAATCAAATGCTAAAAATCAACATGCGAGTAATGCCTTAGGAATAGATTTTCATGGCTGTTTCTAGCTTTTGCAGTTTCCTTATGGATGGCATATTTAACTTCTGAATTTCTGATCCTCTTTTCTGTAGGAGATTGTTGCTCCTCTATGTAGAGATATTGAGACAGATCTCCGACTTCATGTTCATTCCACTCATCTGAAAGGAACGGTCTTTGTGAACCCAACAAAGGTTATAAACTGCATTTTATGAATTGAGTAGTGTGCTGTTTGTTTTCTGATGCTGACACTATCTGTACTTGCACTATTGGCCAGACTGGGGTTCGTAACCTTTCATGGTACTTAAGAATGAAGCCCTTGCACTACCTTTCAAATTTGTTGATGTTAAATTGCTCGTGGAGAACCATCTAAATTGTGCGTTCTATACTTACTCAGTGATGTCTAACTATGATAACAAGGTATGTATCATGCTCTTCCTAGTTCCTATGGCAGATGAGAACTATTGTATGAAACTTATGAAGTATATTGTCACTTGTTTATGATTGTGATGTTGGGTATATTCTAGATATATGCAGAGATGCATCAACTAGGAGAGCTGAAATATGGTGTTGAACCGGAAGATTTCCATCTTACTGTGGATACTATGGATCAAGATTTTGATCTAAAAAAAATCATGCAAAATCTTGATTCATTTAGTAAGAAATACTCCTACAACATTGTCAAACAGGTGGGTACTAGTACTCCTTATGTCCTGGAAGTAGGATATTTTAGTAATCATAGTTTATGTGAACTCATTTTCAAGTCAATGGAACATAAAGAAAAATCTTAATATTTGTGACCAGAATAATCATAAATCCCCTTTGTATGCCCTGAGAAGCAAGATTTCATATATTTTTGCCTACATTGCAACTGTACATTCCAGCAACCCCACCCCCGGCACTCTGCTTTTGAAGTTTTTTTGTGGTACTTTTTTTTCTAATAATTTATTTTACACAGATGTTTGTTGAGAATGATCTGGATGGCCAAGGCCGAAAAAATTTAAGAGTTTTAAGTGTTGAACACATTGCATCTTCAACTGCCATGTGCAATTTACAGCAAATTTCTGCAGCTTCAGACTCCATTTCGATGTTCTTAAACCGGATGTTTGTAGATCTTCATGAATTGCTTCGAAGCAACATTGAAATTGATTTATTGAAGGATTTTAAACATTCAGAGGTAATTTTTTATTCCTAAAATGTTCTAAATTATTCATACTGTCTTACTTGTGCTTTATAGGGTGAAATATACTTGCTCTCTCACTGAGGATTGGCCAATTTTCCCTAGGGCTGCAACTTGTTCAGAACACATTGAAATGTTTTTCATATGAATTGTTTAAGCTATCCAATTCAATTAACTTTTGTAGCTTATACCAGAACACCGGAGTGTCCAGTGCCCATTCTGCTAACCAAGGGGGGCTGAAATTTTCCCTAGGGAAGCTTGGACTTGGAGATCATTCTCTGGACTTTCTTGAACGAGTACAAGCTGTTGTTACTAGAATAGGCAACATACTAGGTCTGATGATAATACTTACAGCTGGCTGTACCCGCTATTCCAACAACATCTCACGGTGTGTTTTCAAAAACTTCCTCATTATAACTTATTATTGCTTGTTTTTCTTCATCAAGTAGGATTTTTTCATACATGTAGATATGCGAGAAAACCCAATAATGACTTGAGCTACTCAACAAGTTGCAAGCTAGTGGGTTGGGATGATGACATCGCTGAAATTGGGAAAATCTTGGATATGGGCATAAGAAACAAGGATGTATCAGAGGATAGATTTCAGCCGTTTCCATTGTTGGTAATCAACTTTTCACAGGTACTCTGTTTCACTATCTAGTTACTATCTTTGTTAGTTTTGTAGTATGTACATTTGAACATTTCCTCCTACAAGCCACGTGGAACTATGATTTCGGTCAACAAATGAATTATACTGCATTACTTACCATGCATTTATGTACTACTGAACACTTTATCCCTGTTCGACTGCCATTTAATATAATGGTCCTAAGGTAGACACACCTCTACCTTTTTCATGTAACAAAAACCCTTACCGTTCTGTGGTTTGGCATTTGCATCGCACACCTGCTTTATATTCTATTCATATTGGCTTTTACTGATGGCTTTTGGCTGTGCCTAATAAACAATAGTTGTTGATTGAACCGGCTGATGAATAGTAGTACATTATATAAGAAAGATGGTATAACGAAGACACCATAACATTCAGACTGTCATACAACTTATAGAATTGTGATATAATAAAATACAAAGTATGTTACAACATGTGAAAGTGCAAAATAGTGACTAACGAATAGTAGTGATTGACAGAAGCGGCTTATAGAAACTAGGGTGTTCGTATTGGCTTTGGCTTCTGGAAGCTGAAGCCAAAAGTCAATATGAACAAGCCCTTACTCCTAGTGTGCTGAAAGGTATTTATTACATTGTTACGCAATGATGAGGAAACTGATGTGCCATCTTGTACCTTGTACACTTAGTAGTCTGGATAAGTACCACTATTGTCGTCAATACAAGATCGAATGGTAAACTTGTAGGCACCCTCGGTCGAATTCACGGATCGCCGAGGATGAAAAGGGGGGACTCAACGAGAATTACACATAAGTGATCGTACGAATGTATTGCATATAGGTGTGTGTTACAAATATCGGATCCTATTTATAGAGGGGGGAGGAAAGCACTTGAAGTTACATTTTTTCTCTTGAATCTTGGCTCACACCGAGGGGTGCTTTCGTCCATCGTAGCAAGTGGGTCCTACCACGTCCGAGATTCACGATGTTGTCGGCTTTCCTTCTACGTGGCTGCCGATGAGGCCTCAACGTGTGGCTAGCTAGGACCTCCCTTGATGTGTGACGCCATGTCGACGTTGGCCATCAGACCTTGTCCAAGGTTGGTGCGTGGGCATGCCTCGCCGAGGTTGGTTCACTGACCTTGTCCGGGGTTGTCATGGACCTCATCTTGAATGAACTCGGACCTCGCTCGTGGTTGGTCCGTGGACTTTGTCCAGGATTGGACTTCAGACCTCGTCCGGCGTTGGTCTGCGGACCTCATCCAAGGTGGACTCCGGACCTCGTTCGGGGTTGGTCCATGGACATCGTCCAAGGTGGTATCTGGACCTCGTTCGGGGTGGACTTCGGATCTCATCCAGGGTTGGTCCACAGACCTCGTCCGGGGTTGGACTCCAGACCTCGTCCGGCGTTGGCCCCGATGTGTGACGCCACGCCAAAGTTAGCGTCGGCTTGATGTAGCTTGGGGACCCTTCCACAATAACTATGGCTAGTATGTTGCTTTATGCTATATTATTTTTCTAATGGTAAAGCATGGTTACTAGTTCAGGGCACTATTTGTACATCCTCTGAGTTCAGTGCATGCATGTCCTGATTTTGTGGGCAAAAAACCATGCAAGTGTGCACAGTTTGCTGCACTTCCACGTGCATGAAATATGTATATGGTATCCCCAGACATCTGCGCAAATGATAATATGATTGAAGATATTTGCCTTTATGTTTTCCTTTTTTTATATCATTTCCTGACAGCTTAACTTTTCTTATGCGTCCCGTAGAAGCTTCAGAGCAATGAGCTTAAAGGAATGAAGGATTTCTTTCGAATTGTTCCATCGCTTATTACCAACATGGTGGACTCTAGATTTCTTCTCAAAGATAAACTATTGAGACGAGGGCACGAAGTCAAGAGCGCCGTCAATACTTATGATGGTTTCCTACTCGGGTTTGCTTTTGTCCTCAAGGTAACTTAGTTCTGGTGCAGTGCTTGCTCTGCTATTTTGCTTTACCAGGCCCGCCTTTGAGCGTGTTCTTGTGACTGCTGTTTTACCTTGCTGATAGTTACATTATCCAGTTTCTGATGCAATGCTTCTTTCCTGCACTTGTAAGTTCTTGCTCTCAGTTTAGTGTATTAACGTCCTTTTGTCTTTGCTTCTGTTCCAATCTGATGTCATTTTTAGGTCTTGGAACAAGAAAACTCATTCGATGAACTCAATTGGTTTGCTTCCACAAAAACGAAATTCGAGGCAGAGACGAGGGACAGGGATGACAAGAAAATAGATAGAATTTCGAGCGGGGCTGCTTTTGCCAATCTAAAACTTTGGCGTTCAAGTCCACCTGTTAGGACAGAACTACATAAGGTACTTGCGTTATCATCTTTGTCCAATCGTTCTGTTCATATCGGATTAGAACATAAGAAGTTAAGGTTTCTCTTTTCCTTTTGAGAACTAAACGTCCCTCATTTCCGTAACAGGGTGCTGTTGACCAGGGAATGCGTTACCGGCAGGAGATGGAGCTTGTAGAGTGCGGCCTCAGGCTTGCTAGAACAGTATTGGGATGAAATTACCTGATAGTACGATGCCTTTTCTTAGTTGCCTGCTGATGATTTTGCATTGGCTGAGGAGTATTTTTGCATGTACACTAACAAGAACACTCGAATAGGGATGTCAGAACTATTGAATCATCGTCTGACCTTTAGCAAAGAAGTTCGGACTGTAGTGCCATACCATATCTGTTGTGCACAAATGTAGCCCAGTTCTTGGACAGAGAATAACGTGGAAGAGCAGCTGCAGTGCTGGATATGAATTCACATGTACTAATCATTCTGTAATTATTACTACTATGGTTTAATTTCACAACAGCTAAAGTTCCAGAGTTCAGTATATGCAAACATCTCTTTGCAGTTTGTACTCTGCCCCTGGATAGAAATCTCAGAATCAGTATAAAACCCGGCCGGTTACCGGAAAATTCGAGAAAAACTGAATAAAATTCACGTATAAAAAGTTAAATTTGGACGGTTTAAAAACCGGATCTAGAAAAAACCTAACACAAAATATTAGGACTAGCATATTTATATATATTTAGTTTATACATAGATAATTTAGCATAAATAAAATATAAATCAATCTAGAAAGTGTATTTATACTTATCAGAATTTTAACCGATTTTTTCTCTGATCCCCACTGGAATATCTGATAACCGACGGGTCGGTAATAGCCAGTTTTTATCCCTGTTCTAGCCACCACAGTTTTGTGCATCCGCAGGTGACGTCCCCACGGACGGGGATGGCGCGGCGGGCGCACGAATCGCCCAGCGCACGCCGCGCCTACCTCTCGGCGGCTCGTTATCCATTTGCCCACTCCTGAGCTCGTCGCTTGCCCTGACCACTCTCCGCTGCTCCCCCAGCACTCCAATGGCGCTGTCCCCGAACAACTCCTCCTGCTTCCACCCCCGCGTTCCCCCAATCGATTCAGCACCCCCTCCTCTTCCTCGCTTGTCCGATCCCCAGCCCCAACCCACCCTCCTCCTTTTGTTTTCCCTTTGCAGCGTGGGTACCAAGGTCTTCGTCGGGTTGAAGGCCCAGACCAAGCTCGGTGAGCAAACAACGAAAATTTACCATTCGGATTAATGCCGGTTTCATCTTTTCCGACTGTTAATTTTGGTTTGGGGTTGACATTGCTGGAGCAGGCTCTCGGAGTCGTCGTGCCGTTCGGGTGGACTTCGGATCTCATCCAGGGTTGGTCCACAGACCTCGTCCGGGGTTGGACTCCAGACCTCGTCCGGCGTTGGCCCCGATGTGTGACGCCACGCCAAAGTTAGCGTCGGCTTGATGTAGCTTAGGGACCCTTCCACAATAACTATGGCTAGTATGTTGCTTTATGCTATATTATTTTTCTAATGGTAAAGCATGGTTACTAGTTCAGGGCACTATTTGTACATCCTCTGAGTTCAGTGCATGCATGTCCTGATTTTGTGGGCAAAAAACCATGCAAGTGTGCACAGTTTGCTGCACTTCCACGTGCATGAAATATGTATATGGTATCCCCAGACATCTGCGCAAATGATAATATGATTGAAGATATTTGCCTTTATGTTTTCCTTTTTTTATATCATTTCCTGACAGCTTAACTTTTCTTGCGTGCCCGTAGAAGCTTCAGAGCAATGAGCTTAAAGGAATGAAGGATTTCTTTCGAATTGTTCCATCGCTTATTACCAACATGGTGGACTCTAGATTTCTTCTCAAAGATAAACTATTGAGACGAGGGCACGAAGTCAAGAGCGCCGTCAATACTTATGATGGTTTCCTACTCGGAGTTGCTTTTGTCCTCAAGGTAACTTAGTTCTGGTGCAGTGCTTGCTCTGCTATTTTGCTTTACCAGGCCCGTCTTTGAACGTGTTCTTGTGACTGCTGTTTTACCTTGCTGATAGTTACATTATCCAGTTTCTGATGCAATGCTTCTTTCCTGCACTTGTAAGTTCTTGCTCTCAGTTTAGTGTATTAACGTCCTTTTGTCTTTGCTTCTGTTCCAATCTGATGTCATTTTTAGGTCTTGGAACAAGAAAACTCATTCGATGAACTCAATTGGTTTGCTTCCACAAAACGAAATTCGAGGCAGAGGCGAGGGACAGGGATGACAAGAAAATAGATAGAATTTCGAGCGGGGCTGCTTTTGCCAATCTAAAACTTTGGCGTTCAAGTCCACCTGTTAGGACAGAACTACATAAGGTACTTGCGTTATCATCTTTGTCCAATCGTTCTGTTCATATCGGATTAGAACATAAGAAGTTAAGGTTTCTCTTTCCTTTTGAGAACTAAACGTCCCTCATTTCCGTAACAGGGTGCTGTTGACCAGGGAATGCGTTACCGGCAGGAGATGGAGCTTGTAGAGTGCGGCCTCAGGCTTGCTAGAACAGTATTGGGATGAAATTACCTGATAGTACGATGCCTTTTCTTAGTTGCCTGCTGATGATTTTGCATTGGCTGAGGAGTATTTTTGCATGTACACTAACAAGAACACTCGAATAGGGATGTCAGAACTATTGAATCATCGTCTGACCTTTAGCAAAGAAGTTCGGACTGTAGTGCCATACCATATCTGTTGTGCACAAATGTAGCCCAGTTCTTGGACAGAGAATAACGTGGAAGAGCAGCTGCAGTGCTGGATATGAATTCACATGTACTAATCATTCTGTAATTATTACTACTATGGTTTAATTTCACAACAGCTAAAGTTCCAGAGTTCAGTATATGCAAACATCTCTTTGCAGTTTGTACTCTGCCCTGGATAGAAATCTCAGAATCAGTATAAAACCCGGCGGTTACGGAAAATTCGAGAAAACTGAATAAAATTCACGTATAAAAGTTAAATTTGGACGGTTTAAAAACCGGATCTAGAAAAAACCTAACACAAAATATTAGGACTAGCATATTTATATATATTTAGTTTATACATAGATAATTTAGCATAAATAAAATATAAATCAATCTAGAAAGTGTATTTATACTTATCAGAATTTTAACCGATTTTTCTCTGATCCCCACTGGAATATCTGATAACCGACGGGTCGGTAATAGCCGGTTTTTTTTATCCCTGTTCTAGCCACCACAGTTTTGTGCATCCGCAGGTGACGTCCCTACGGACGGGGATGGCGCGGCGGGCGCACGAATCGCAGCGCACGCCGCGCCTACCTCTCGGCGGCTCGTTATCCATTTGCCCACTCCCCCTGAGCTCGTCGCCCGCCCCGACCACTCTCCGCTGCTCCCCCGCTCCAATGGCGCTGTCCCCGGGCAACTCCTCCTGCTTCCACCCCGCGTTCCCCAATCAGGTCGGCCACCCCCCTCCTCTTCCTCGCTTGTCCGATCCCCAAGCCCTAACCCACCCTCCTCTCCTTTTGTTTTCCCCTTTTGCAGCGTGGGTACCAAGGTCTTCGTCGGGTTGAAGGCCCAGACCAAGCTCGGTGAGCAAACAACGAAAATTTACCATTCGGATTAATGCCGGTTTCATCTTTTCCGACTGTTAATTTTGGTTTGGGGTTGACATTGCTGGAGCAGGCTCCTCGGAGTCGTCGTGCCCGAATGTCAGCGCGGGGTTCCACACCGCCGTCAACAGGAGGATCTCTCTGGGGTACGTGTGCGCTGATCCATATGTGTAGCCTTTCTTTGCTTGTCGTATAAATATGGTTTTGTTTAGAAACTAGAAGTTGTAACACCATAGAATGTGATGCTGCACAATCGTCAGAGTTAGATACACACTCCATTTTGGGTAGTGGTTATGCTTGTTGGGCTAGTTCAGTTCATTATCAGGCGTCACGGTTTGCATGGAAATACTTGAATTTTTTATTATTATTATGTGATCGGATGTTTACCATTTTTATTATTCACCTTTACCATTTTTTACGTGATCGGATGATTTTGATTGTGTTGACTGGCTGTGGACATTGGCGACCTTTTAATTCCCATGTTGAGGGATGAATAGGGATCTTATTTTCGTTTACAAAGATGAGAGCTTGTATCAGTCAAGGATCAAAGAAATTCTTTATTTGTTTTTGTCCTAGCAAGAATCCGCAGATTTTTTAACATTTTAGACAGCCAAATATATCAGAATAGTGTTGGTGTGGTTTATTGGACACATTTGTTCCCTTAATATGTCTAAGTCTACATCGAACTTTCACTACTTGTTAGGTTATCAAACAAGAGGGCTACCAGGGCACGCATTTCGATGATGCCTGTCGGTACACCACGGGTACCTTACAGAACACCTGGTGAAGGAACCTGGCAATGGCTTGACATATGGAATGCTTTAGTAAGACTTCACTACCTAAATGTGATGCTTGTTTGCACTCAAGTAATTCTATTGTTCTCCCTGTGCATGGTTAACTAATTTAAATTGTCCATGTGCAGTATCGTGAACGGATTATCTTCATTGGGGACAATATAGATGAAGAATTTAGCAACCAAGTATTGGCAAGCATGTTGTATCTTGACAGCATCGATAACACAAAAAAGATTCTTCTATACATTAATGGCCCAGGAGGAGATGTAAGAACTTGACAATACTACACTTGCTTTCATGTTGGTTGGCCTTCTTTTGTATCACTTACCTTTTTTATTCTTTGGTCCATGATTTTGTATCTTGCAAGTGGTATTATCATCTTAAGAATTCGAAAACCAAGGTGTTTTCCAAGAGTTTTTTTTCTCGTAAAAACGTAAAATCGGGATGAGCTGTTGGACGCAAGACATGCAACATAAGTTGCTAACTTCGCATGCATAGCCCGATGAAGGGATTGCCAACGCTACTCGGTAGGTTAGCAAATGTAGGGATTGTCTGAATTTTGTGATATATGTGTGGAGTCATATATATGCTGTCCTCTTTGTAAGGGATAAAACTACTGCAGAAACTTATATATCTATGAAATCGGAATACTCATTCTCGAACAAGAGGATGTTATTCTAGTGGTGATCATCTTGGAGGAAAAATTAAGTGAAAACAATATTTCAAATGTAGTTGCTTCGATTGTTAGGAAAGCTCACTGGAATTTAAATTCTATTGGAAATTAATGTGGGCACCATTTTATTGGTGAAGACTACAGTTGATAAATGCAACAGGAGTACTGTAAACTCATTGTTTTTCAGCGTACTTTGTGGCTTATGAATATATGTTTGTTTTGATGTTCCAAAACAACTAACAGAAGCATCCGACCAAATCAGCTTACTCTTAGCAAACCCATGTCACTTCTGTTTTTTGGGGGGGAGTCTTTCTAATTTTTGTATTATCAACGACGTTGCAGCTTACACCATGCATGGCATTATATGATACCATGCTAAGCCTGAAAAGTCCTATTGGTACTCATTGCCTGGGCTTTGCATTCAACTTGGCAGGGTTTATTCTTGCAGCTGGTGAAAAGGTATTACTACTTTAATACTGACTTCCTTTCGGAATTTCTCTGGCTTGAGTATGCTCAACTATAGTACTTATTTTCTCTGCTGTTTTTTACTATCAAGGGTTCACGCACTGGTATGCCTCTTTGTCGGATTTCACTTCAGTCACCTGCTGGAGCAGCTCGAGGCCAGGTTTGGGGTCTTAACAGAAGCTTACTAATTGGTTTACTATTAAAAATGCCTACATTTGGCATTTTTTTATGGAAGCGCTTTATTGTACACTTCTTTTTCCCTACAGGCCGATGATATAGAAAACGAAGCAAATGAACTTGTTCGAATCAAGAACTATCTTTACGGGAAGTTGTCAGAGCACACAGGTCACCCTATCGAAAAGGTAAGCATTTGTGTTGCATGCTGCTGTTACTTTGTTCCTCGTGATCGCATATTATAGTTTAATGTGCTACAACAAGCTTTCAGTTACTCTAAAAAACAGCTTTTAGTGTGTCCTGCACCCTTCCACGATGCCTAAGGGTTTGATTTGCTCTGTTTTTCATATATACCATTCTAAGCAAAAAAATCTGATGTAGAATACCATGTTGCTACTTTCCCTATATGTGCAACATTCTCATGATTCAGCATGGTTGCTCTCTGCATTTGCAATCCTAAGCATTCCTCTCATCTCAAGCATTTACCCATTTGCAGATTCATGAGGACCTATCTAGGGTGAAGCGCTTTGATGCTGAAGGAGCCCTGGAATACGGGATTATCGACCGTATTATTAGGCCTTCTCGGATCAAGAAAGAGGGATCCACTGGTGAAAAGAAGGATCTGCGAAATCTGGGACTTGGCTAATAGATGTTACTGTATCAGAGTTATACGTGTTAGACTGCACTATTTTCCATCTTTGCTCTTGCTTTGAAATCTTAAATGCTTTCTTTCATAAACACAAGTTCATGTGGAGGTATGCTATTTACGTCGTTATCTCCAGTGTTCTTGGACTTAAGACAAAGCAATGGAGATATGATATTTCTTTCATCCTTCCGTTTTATCATATAGATCAAGAAATGCAACATACATTTTATAATTTCATGCGAGAATGTTCTTGTTGGAGCAATGAGCTGTCTGAACATTTGCAGAAAGGTGGTTGTGGTCTGCAATATGCTAGCTGCCAACTGACAGTATCACAGGACATATCGCTGACTAGGTTTGTTAGTGAGCACAGAGCAAATACCAAAGGGGGAGAAATCTAGAGTATCTGGACTGTATAATTGTTTCAATAATTATATCAGGTCACCTGGTCCAGGTGCCCATGTTCTGTATCGGGAGCTCATGTCTGCTCTCTATTTTTACAACAGTTTGAAGGATCGTTGGGGGCAAGAAGGTAGGAGTGGCTTTCGGTGGAGCAACGCTGGTGTTGACAAGCTACCTTGCTTCCCACACAAAAAACGTTTACAACATTTCAGACAAAAACAAATGCCTTGAGAAGGATGCTGATCGGTAGGCGAAGAATATTACCAGAAGCCCAAACACACAACCACAAGTTGTAGTAAGCTTGTCTGACATATATGGTTCTCACAAATGCTGTAGATATAGGGTCTGTTTGGCAACGGTTTATGGTTTTTGGTTGAAATATTTGAATTTTGGCCGTTTACGGTACAGATTACGGAGAGAGATACTCACTTGCGATTTTAGATGGTACAGATGTTAGGCTTTTAGCGTGTACATCGTTTAACTTGTAGACTTCGTCTTGAGAAAATACTCTGTTTGAAATTTAGGTACTATAGCAAAAGTTAAAAGCCGTCAGTTTTGGAGAAAAAAACATATCCATAGTTGACGAGACAAATTTAAATGTGAAACAAGTCCAAAATTGACGGTCCAACAGACACGGCTGTTTACCACTCACCAAATCGCTAACAGTGCCAACCCACCATCTCCCAGTTTCCTGCATTACCACATAAAACTCATGTTTGAACAGGCGGCCTCGCATTTCACCGTATATATAAACAAAGACCCTGTTTGGACGAGCTCCAGGTCTACGTTTACACTGAGAGAGAGAAAGAGAGAGACTTCAGGAAATAATTAAACTATATGAAAAGGAGCCATTTTGGTGGGGGTCCCAGCCATGGTCAGCATCATCACTCATCAGTGGTCGAGTACAGGCCTGCAGGGCATGCATGCACATACCACACAGACATGGAGAGCGGCACAAGCACAAGCAAGAAAGAATCAGCCTTGAGCCACTCCTGCCTGCACTGGCTCTGCCTGCACGCATCTCTCTCTCTCTCCTGCAGACGGATTCCCTTATCGCTCAACTCCCCTTGCAGTGCAATGTGATGGATCTCCAGTCCTAGGATGTACTACTAGACCTCTTAACTCAGCTAACTAGGCTATCTATCCATCGATGTCTGCTACTTTCAGCTTTGGATTATTTTACATCATTGTCCTTGTGTGCTTCAGTCAGAGTGTGGAGCAAACTGCAGCTAACTATTCGTAACGCTCGCTAACTTACTGGGTGGTTTATGGTAACTACCTTGTCAATTCAGACAAAATCAGACCAGAGCACAGTCCTTTTCTGTCTGTAGAACGATGAGATGTACATGTAAAATTATACTAACACATACTTTTTTTAAGAGAAGTATTATAGAACATTCGATTGTTTTTGAAGATAAAAACAGTCAGATGATCTGGAGGAGTTGGATCTCTATCCAACGGATCCACTCATATAAACATCTCCTCAAAAAAAAATCTCATATAAACACCTCCTCCAAAAAAAGATCTGAAACGTTGGATACGTCCTAAAATTAAACTATTTTTACTTCTAAATACAGTTGAATATTGTATAGACACTCCCTTTTTTTAAGTACAAAAAGACGTACGTCACATGCACACATCCCACACATACACACGTACGCATATACGTACTAACGAGTGCTACATGACACTTACTGACAAGTACAACATGACACTTTCACGTATCTGCATACTCACATGTACATGTATACAAGCTTTCAAGCGATCACGAATACGCGCGTATAACACGTATGACGACGTACGTACGTATACACGGGACACCCAGCGCTGACACGTCAATTTTTTTTTTGAGAGAGAGAGAGACCTGACACTTTGATTTTAGGCCAGTCACCATGTGCCAGCACATTGTTGACCGACTGGCTGGCCGATCCGATGTACTACTATTAACTCTTGTCTTTTCAGTTTCACTTAGAAAGGCCCCAAAAATACATGCAAGCAGGCGATCCTGTCGGACATATGCATGCGTAAATCGACCGGCCGGTGCAAAAGCCAACGTCACCGTCGCCAAAAAGCTGTCGTCCCGTGTGGCAGTCACTCGTGTCCTTTCCTGAACAGAGATGTGACTAGCAGTGGCCGAGCCTGGGAGCCTGGGTTGAGCTGGCCATCGGCAGTAGAGGAGCTCGCCGGCGAGGCCGCTCGCCGGTGAGCTTAGATGGCATTCCAGGGTTGTCGAGCGGTGGCTCCATCCTTAGACGCGAGAGAGAAATCTGAGACCAAATCTCCTGATCTTATACTCCCGACTTGTACGTCTCTGCATTCATATGATCATCTCTGAGGCTGCATCGCCGGCTGGTGTGATACCAGAGTAAAAAACTTTGTGGAAATCAATCCAAATTCCGACTTTATGTTTATGTTTATTTATCTTTTGTCGATTATATCCACTAGATCCCTAGAATTTGGTTCTGATCCACCACTGCTGATCAGCACGTTGGACGGACGCATGCGGTGCAGCGGGCGGCTTGTCCTCTGGCCGTCCCATCTCTAGCTGTTGTGCGCCATACCTCCCGACTGTTGCTGCCTCGAAAAGGCGCCAGCTGCACGTGTGCCCCTGATGAACACCACCCTCTCCTCCTCCCACCCTCTCCTCTCACACCATATACAATCTATCCTTTTTCTTTAAAATTGACGACTTTTAATTTTTGTTATAATACCTAACTTTTAAACGGAGTATTTTCTCAAAACAGGGTCTACAAGTTAAACAATGTACACGTTAAAAGCCCAACATCTGTACCATCTAAAATCGCAAGTAAGTATCTCTCTCTTCGTAATCTGTACCGTAAACAATCAAAATTCAAAAATTTCAATCAAAAGATATAAACCTTGCCAAACAGACCCATATACACCCACACACTGACACACATCATAGCATATCACCCCTTTCTCTCTCTGCAAGCAAGAGCTAGCCTTGATTCAATTCTTCAGGTGGCCTCACCTCTTCGTTGCATCCATGTCGTCCATGCCTGTTAAATTACCACTGCCACTGACTCCTCACCACTGGAGATAGCTACGCTGCTGCTGCTGCTGCTGCATGCTGCTACTGTTGCTTGCATCAGCCTCAAACTTCGCGCTCGCAAAGCTGCATTGCTAGCTCATGCGGTAAAAAGGTCGGGAAACAAAACCAGTAACCTACCTGCATGCATGCAGCCTCCAGAATCATCTGCTCCCTTTTTACTGCATCCATAGCTTCTGCAATAAGTTAGCCTGCCGCTATCTTGCATTCTAGCTTGCCTCTGTGGTTAACAAACAAACCATGCGCGCAATTGCATATGCATATGAAGGTTGTGTTCTTTTTAGCTTCTAAAAGCTGTTTTTCGGTTTTTCTACAGTAACTACCTTTTAAACGAAGTATTTTTTTAAGATAGAGTCTATTAGTTAATTGTAGTACATACTTTACTGACTTCATTTATATTGGCAAAAATCGCACGTGAGTTTATGTTATTCTGTAATCTTTCGTACAAACAGTCTAAAAGACACAAGCCACAGCAAAAAAAAAACAGACCCGAAGCAGGCAGGGGCAGGCAGCATGCACTGTGCCCTAGTCCTAACCATGCATGCACGCCACGGTCCTTGTGCTTCCAAAGCAGCATACAGAGACTGCTGTTGTTGGAACACAGTAAATACAAATGACATAGGGCACGTACGTAGGTCTGTTTGGAACGCGGAAACTTTCCCGTTCACGTGTGAATTGAACTATTTGTGTGAAAGTACTAAAGGATTCTTGTGAAATTCTTGTGTTCCAGACATGCCCTCAATTCCGTAGAAACTTGGGAAAATTCATGTATGCCAAACTGAGCCTAAATATGGTTGAATGGCTTATGCATGCATGCAACAAAATAAACAAATGCCATCTTACCAAAACAATATACATATAAACACAGTAGTGTTGTTAACTTTTACTTTAGTAAATTGATCTGCTCAAGCTGTCAAATATATATTAGCAGGGCATGCACATTGGAGCTAGCTAGCTTATTACATGTACATTAATAATTAAACGCAGCCGTGAACGTCTGGGCTGAGACATAAAATATAGCAAGCAGAGTTGTGTGTCATATATACGTCGTGAAGTGGTTGGGTTAGCTTGCGTAGTGCTGCAGCCAGAACAATCAAAATGGGAAGGAAGAGAGGAGAGACTGGCTGCTCGCTCGTTGGTGAAGTGGTTGCTCATGTGATACCATCTACCTCTATCGATCTATTTTAGCTATCTAGCCAAGTTCCTTGACACATCTGTTCATATATGGAACTATCCCAAGAGAAACACCAACGAACTCACCCATCATCTATACAAATAAAAAAAACAACCGATAAGATTCAAGATACCTCGTTCGTTTTGAGGACAAGAAAATCCCACAATAACCCTAGAAAGAAAAAACATAAAAACTCTCACATTAATCACGAAAAAAGAGAAACATCTCCGCCACTTATTTTAGTAAGACTAGATTATAACGGTACAGATTAATCATATATGCATATTAAAATTGTATAGCAAATAAAATTATATTTTAATTATAGGCAATAGAGTTTATACTAAAGACAACTGTATCATAATATTGCAATTGCATAGATAAATCTACTAGTTCTCCATAAAATACGCAGGCTTGTCCAAAGCTAGCTAGGTCATGTAGCCTCCTCTCCAGCTGATAGAGACAGATTAATATATAGTTAAAGATGCTTAATTAGTTAATTACCACTAAGCCTTCTTCCCATCCTACATGCTGATGCATTGCTAAAGTAAATGAGGTAAAAGTAAAACACGAATTAATTAACCGGTACCAAACACTAACGGAACACTAGTTTTAAACATAGATCCCTTGCTCTTCCAAGCAGATTTACCACGGGTTAAACAAACACAAGATGAGGAGCACAATTAGCAAAGGGCGGGAGAAATTGATTAACTCTCAATTAGCTTCCATTCCTTCCATGTCCATCAGTACGGCGCCACACGGCCGCCGCCTCCTCCTCCGGCGCTGGCCCACCCGTAGGCGTCGCTGGGAAGCTGTATGCCGTCCATCAGGTTGTGGGGCAGCTGGTCGGGCGCCAGAGACGGCTGCTGGTGTGCTGGCAATGGGGGTGGCGGGGGCCGCGGCGAGGACTGCCCCGCCAGTCCTTGCGGCGGTTCTTCGTCGTCGAGAGGGAGGCGCTCGTAGGAGGCGTTGCCGAACGACGCGGCCATGATGACCACGGGCCCGGAGGCCACGAGCGCTCCGGCGACAGTGCCGCCCACGACCTGCCCCTGGCCGCCGGAGACGTAGACCGTGAGCCCGGTGGCGGACGGAGGGGCCGGCGGCGGGAGGAAGGACCCGGAGAGCGAGAGGATGTCGAAGCAGCCGGCGAGGCTGACGATGGCACCGGGTTGCCGGATGGAGACGTTGGCGACGGCGCCGGTGCCGCTGAGCACGCAGACGCCGACCTGGCGGCGGCGCGAGAACGCGGCGATGCTGTCGACTACGTCGCAGCCGGCGGCGACCTCCAGGATGTGTGTGCGCAGCGCTCTGGCGCTGTCCTGCGTGATGATGACCGGCGGCTTGGGTTTGTTCTTGGACCCCGCGGGGCGGCCCCTGGATCGCCGCAGCACTACCGCCGGCTGCTGCTCCTCGGCCCCCGCCTTCTGCCCGGCACCTACCCCAGCCTGCTCCACTCCCGCGCCTCCGCCGTCGCCGCCGCCGTTGCTCCCCGCGCTGTTGATGGTGTTGCTCTCGCCCACGAGCTCCTGCTTCGCCACCATACCACCGCCCCCGACCCCGACGAGCTGGTGCTCCTGGAAATGCCGGAACGCCGGGTGCTGCCCGGGGTAGCGGCCATGGAACGGGTGGAACGCAACCGGCGGCGCGAAGTAGTGCCCGCCTCCGCGCGCCGCGGCGGGCGCCACGGGATCCATCGATCGATCAACGACCACGGCGAATTCTTGCAGCTCTTGGCCGGCCGGCCACCACTCTCCGGCTTCGAGTTCTCGGTGGATGCTGCCGCTGATGGTGGAAGGTCGGTTGGTGCGGTGGACACGCGGGAGGGCGGGGGGTTAAGACAAGCGCGTAGATTGGGGTGGGTCCCACTAGGGCGCGCTGGTCGTCGTCGCTGACATGTCTGATTGCGCGCGGCTGACCCTCCCGGCCGGCCGCAGTACAAGACGGAGCGTACAACAGGATACCAAGGACCCGGTGGGATCCTCCGCGCTTTACCTTTTGACTTACAATTTTTAAATTATATCTATTCATAAGGAACTGTACATTGAAAAAACTAATTATATATGATTTTAGTTAGTATATCTGAACTTGGTACAGTGCCCACTACAATATACTTGTAGATCTCACCTTAAAAAGATATATCATTTAAAATCTAGTTATTGTAGCAGGAAGTGATAAGCCAAAACCTAAGCTCGGGCCGAATTCACTCATGTTTTTTTGCTGCAGTTTATGGGTTTTTGGTGATTCATTAGAGAGAGTATAGAGTAACAGAAATTCATGTATAGTTTTGACCGATATAAATGAAGTCTCTATAATATGCACTATAATTAATTTTATAGATCTCGTTTTGAAAAGATACACGATTTAAAAATTAGTTAATATAGAATAACTGAAAAGTAATTTTGAGAAGTTGGAAAGAAGGGTCCATAAATTCTTTCTGGACGAGTGGAGTGTTTTGGGATTGTGATCTTTCCATGCCGGAGAGATGGGGGTTGAATCCCAAGAGAAGTTGTTTGGTTCTACGACGAGGATGGCAAAAACTTGGTTGAGAAAAAACACACTAATGTTGCGGAACAGTGTTATCTGCATGCCGCATAAGTGCATGACCGAAGAAAATCTTCATGTTGACTGCTGGCTCTTCAATCGGTTGTTCGAATCAGCGTTCGCAATGAGAAATGACCATGCCATTTTGTCTTGACGCAGGTACTCTCAAGTTTTCGTTTTGAATTAGAGCTGAAATAGTTGGTGCAGTTTTTTGTCTAGAGCGTCGATCAGATTTATGATCTTGTTGCTTTTGACTACGGTCAAGTTCTAGATCGCATCGCAGAGTTTTCGACCTCGTTCAATCTTCCGACCGTTCGCGTTTTCCCTACCACATGGGATTTTCGACCGCTCACTAATCGTCGATTTCACTGGTTGGTTTTTGAACTGAATCGACCACGTCGGTCGCAGATCACTCGTTGGTTTCTGACCATGTTGGTTGTTCGACCACTTGTTGGCTTACGACCATATTGGTTTTTCGACCACTCGTTGGCGTCTGACCACGATGATTTTCGATCACGTTGGTTTTGGTCTCGGTGGTTATCGACTACGTTGGTTTTCGACCGCTCCCTGGTCGTCGACCGCGAGAGGTGACTTCCGACTACACTAATCTCCGACGCACTGTCAGTTCTCAACTACGGTGATTTTCATTCGGTAGTCGAATTTCGACCACGTTGTTTTTCCCGCTGTCTAGTTGTGTTGGACTCTGTTTCTTCGGTTTTCAAATAGGAGTTCAATCCTAATCTTCATAGCTTTGTAGCTATCGGAGAAAAGGGATAAGTAAATACTTAGGAGGAATTTAACGGCACTATTTATCCTCCTCTGTTGCATGTCCGGTCCTATATTTTCTCTCTTATAATATATAATATTAAAATATCATAAATAAAGTTCTGCAATAATATTTTTTTCAAAAAGCAAAAATATATATGTATTACCAAGTTATTTAAACGTATTTTAGAGATGATGTCTGTGCACAGATCACCTTGCTAGTTTAAGTTAACTAATGGTTCTTGGATCACCTTGCTAGTTTAAGTTAACTAATGGTTCTTGAATCGGCTGTTCCGTATCGGCATTTACTTGAGAGATAACCAATACGGATATCATTTCTTCCCGATGCTGGTTAGCCGGACGGATGGTCGATCTACATGCTCGTGCGTTCGGTCCTTCGACATACTGATACTTTTCCTTTTCTATTTTTTTCCTAGAGATATAGGGAGAGAGATACAGAAAGCACACGCAACTAGCCAACTGCAAGTATGTATATACATGCACTAAACCTCAAAATCATTTTCACTAAATGTTCTTATGTTAATTTCATCATAGAAGAAGCAGCACATATTGATTTTAGCATGTACCCCAAGCCTTTAAATATTATCTGATCCGGTGAATCCATACGAAGAAAACAATCTTTAGGTCGAAATTACAGCGAAATGGCAGTGATATTCCTCAAAAAAAAAAAAAAGATGGCAATGACATTGCAGCATGTGCTCAGAGAACAGCGCGTTAAGCCGCTATGGCAACAACAAGCTAGCATATATAAGGCGTTGACAGCGCGTAATGCTTCGCTTTAATTTTAGCTGGCAATTGAGGTCAACTGCCTGTCTGCATTCTAGGGATGCTACCTCTACAATTCTTTGGCTTCACTGCGTTGCAAATTCATGTGCTCTCTGCTATCATATCCTGAGACTTAATGGGGGTTTGCTCTTGGGCACTCGAGTGTCCTTTCAGGGACGGGCATGCACCGGCCGGCCGGGAAGGCAGGCGTGCGCGGCGGGGCAGGGCGTCGACCCCCACAATGAATGGTCGATCGAGCAGTCAGCTGAACAGCAGCCCGGACCCAACCCCTCGGCGGCCCGGACCCCTACCCACGCACGTACGCACTCATATCATCTATATCGCAGTTGCAGTTGCAGAATGCAGAGTAACGAAGTACAGACAGGCTACAGTTTCGACTTTCAGGCTGGCCAGCTGCTGCGGCGTAGACGACGATGGGCTGCTGCATCTGCATCGACAGTAGCACATTTGGCAGGAAAATCTATTTATGTATATAATTTTTAGGAATTTTTAATATAGCAAATGGGCTCTAAAAATTATAATTTTTTTTGTAAAGTCTCCCGACATACTGTACTTGCTTTTATATTTTTTACATAATTTTATTTATTCTGAAATTTTCCATAACATTATTACAAACAGTATATTTAATTAGATTTTTGAGAAACATTCATAATGCGTAATATTATACAAAAAATTACACAAATAAATATACTATGTGGGGGGCTTCACAAAATAATTTATAATTTTTGAAAATCATTTGCTATATTTATAAATTTCTACCAAAAATATAATGAATTTCTAGAAAATGTGCTGCAGTGTTCTTATAGTGCCATCCGCACAGTTACCGTGCGGTTTTGGGGGAAGATTCCGTGAAGGCACATGCCACGCATTCGTTCGTCGTTTTCTTTTCTTCTTCTTTTTTCTCAATTTTACATCAGTCGAGCGTCGCGTCCCTAGAATGTTGTAGCAAATTGTGGATGCTAATTCGAGGACATACGTCAATAGGATGAAGAGGCCCTACCCGTCCAACATCCCAAGCACTACACAGGACATGCTAATTCGAGGACATACATCAACAAGATGCTAATCCGGGGACACGCGACAACAGGATTCTGGTGATGCATGTGATCACACAAGCATTGCACCTCGACGAGACGCGATATGACGTAAAGCTGAGAAAAAAAGAAAAAAAGAAGAAAACGACAAATGAATGTGCGGCGTGTATATTCGCGAAATCTTCGCCCAAAACTGCACGGTGACCGTGCAGATGGCACTATAGCAACACTGCAACACATTTTCTAGAAAATCCATTATATTTTTGGTAGGAATTTTTAAATATAACAAATAATCTCTAAAAATTATAAATTATTTTGTGAAGCCTCCCGACATAGTTTATTTATTTGTGTAATTTTTTGTATAATATTACACATTCTGGATTTTTCTTAAAAATCCATTTAAATATACTGTTTGTAAGAATGTTATGGAAAATTTCAGAACAAATAAAGTTATAGAAAATTATACAGGCAAGTACACTATGTCGGAAGGCTCCACAAAAAATTTATAATTTTTTAAGCTCATATGTTATATTAAAAAATTCCTACAAAAATATATGTTAATAGGTTTTTCTAAAAAATGTGCTACAGGCCATACCTCCTGCCCCGGCGCAGGGGCAGGTCTCCTGACACGCCTGTTACGAGGTGCAGGTGACCTGCCGCATCCGGAGCTAGGGGCGGCCGGTACTGCAGGTAGGTTTACTGTATGTGTATTAGATTTACAAATTACACCGAAAGAGATTAGTTCTGTAAAAAAAGACCATTCTCTTGAGGCCATAAATGCGAAAATTTCAAGATCCGAGGCAGCATACGTCGTTCCTGAGTGATATCACAGAATTGATGAGCGTCGTCAGTGGACTGGACTGGTCAGACGACGTGCCCAGCTTCAGTATGTCTGCCCGACCGGCGCCTGCTGATGTTTCGTGATCGATCGGTCCATCTGCGAGTCGTCTCCTGCAGTCCTCTCCTCCCTCTCGCTGCTGCCGGCCGGTGCGCGCGCGAGGCGAGACTCAACTGATCTTCCTCTAGAGCTTGCGGATATACATGCATGCACGAGGGCGACATGTCCATAAATACCAGGATGTATATCGTCAGCTCATCGTCGACGAGAACCGAGCGCGGATGCACTGCATCAGGCCCTGGGCTTCGGATGGAACGCGCGCGCGCGGCCGCAGTCGTGCATTGGCGCGACGACCCCTACCCAACAACGGATGGCATGCGTCGGTCAGGCGTGCGCGGGTACGTGGGTGGAATTAGGAAGGATGGGGCGCGTCCCGGGCGTGACGTGACTTGTCCACCGCTGCTGCTGCCGGCCGATCGACCCCGACCACTCCGCCGGCCGCCTCCTCCGCCTCGAGCTCGATCAGTATCTTGGTCTGATAAAACCAAGGTAAACCCATGCATGCATGCATGCTGCCTGTGTTGCGGTGCCCCACTGCCGCTGCTCCGTCCACGCGCGCGCAGACCAGAGCCCTGTGTATCTGATCCAGTCCACTAGGCGAGGGATTCAGGATCATGCAATATAATATAATAGCGCATGCAGCCATGCATACGCGGCTTGCGTTGCGTTTTCTGGCTGGGTTTGATTGGGGTTTTGACGGGGAATGGCCCGGACGTACGTGCGTGTTTTGCTGCACCCTGCCCTGCCCCGACGCACACCCCTCACCATCCCCTGCACGGTCAGTGAACCATCGCCAGCGTGCATGGGAACAGACCACACCCCAAGTTGTGCTCAACTACTACCAATTAATTTCGCATCCACGCTCACGTGGTCTAGATGGATCATGGCTTTCGAAACGAATAAATAAGATAATTTCTTTGTCATCATTGTTTTAAAATTGACTTACCAAGATAATTTTTTAAAAACAGCTTCGATATTCAATTCTTTTGTAAGACCAAAGGCTGTAAAACACTGCAACAAAAAAAAAAAAACACACCCATATTGCTCAAATTCTGATCGCAAATGATGTGCAAATTTCAAAATAAAATGGAAAATCGCAGTTACTTCCACCGAACCTAATATATAGCAGACGGGAGGTAGAGGGTAAGTCATGCTCATGCGCCTGACAAAGCTCCACATCAGATCCAGTGCAATTCATAGGTAAATAAACACATGTATCAGCAGCAGTACAATATTGCGGAACTCAAGGCATCCACCCGGTGCATGCCTGTATGAAAGCAACTAACATATCACTCTTCTGCAGTAATAAGTTATCAGTCAAAAGGTCAGCTACTGTACAATGAATACAAGTATGATTCATGGCCAAGTCTACTATCTGCAGGCTCTCACTCTCCCAAATTGTAGCAGCACTCATTTTGGCTTTGATTATATTTTTACAACAATAATTTTACCAACTACATAAAAGTAGGAAACCTCTCACATACTAGGATTTGAATAAACGAATTGCCACCAAGAGTTTCAACTGCCTCTCAGTACAACAAAAATGAACACTTGTGGTGAAAGAAGGTACACACCCTTGTCTGTTCAGATAATTTAGCATGGTGCCCATGCACGCGCGCAAAAACTGAGTAAATCAAGGGTCCATACGCTTGATTACCAGCACTTGGCGCAATGGCACACCTACTTGCACGAGGAACGTAGCTCCACGCCGCGTGAGACCCAGCTGCATCTTTGGTTATTTTATCAACATTCTATTCGCAATCTTCTCATCTCCGATTCAAGAGTGGGGCTAGATATCAGTGTACGGTATGCTAACATCCTTATATCTTCTCGTGAACAATCCCTTGAAATCCGAACAAGTTCCCATAATGCACCTTCACTGATAATATCCTTTGCATTTACTTCTGCAAAAGACCCAAATGAACACCATAAGTACAAATGTACAATATTGCAATCACTATTAAATATTTTTGTGACAGAGAGAGAGAGAGAGAGAGAGAGAGAGAGGTGTATGAGAGAGAGAGACCATGTTGTGCCAAATGACACAGCGCAAGCTCAATGTGTCGCCTAATTGGAGCAGCTTCATTATTGGCATTTTTTACAATCCAAGGAAGCGCTCCATCATCGATCAATAAAGATTTCCCCACCTTGTTTCCTGATATAACAAAATTATGCACATCTTAGTTAGAATTACACGGTTACAACATGGTCATCATCTCAGGGATGGGATAGGATCAAGACAAATAAATAAAAAATTGATCTCAAACAGGAATAATGTGGGGCTGCATTGAGGATCTAGAGTTTTCTAGACATCATGCTTCTCCATAGAATGCAGGCATATTGTTCCAAGTTAGATCAAACTTGGAGGTTGGAAGTATATATAAAGACTTACTGTTAAGAACTGCATTCGACCAAATCTCAAGAGTATCATCAATTTCCAGTTAGAAAATGAATCTGAAACTTTCACGGTGCTGGATGAGATGGACAGTACCAATTTTGGTGAAGTGCACTTAGGACCTCAAAACTAGAAAGTTTCCTTTAAATGGCATCTTTGGATTGTGGAATATGCTACCCAATCGAATCAAAGTATCTGTTATCACCTTATTAAGGGAAAACCAAATGAACAGTACATAGATCGGTACCATTACCTTGAGTAGCTGCTCTAGATTCACATTTTGCAAAGTTTGCAATGCCACGTGCAACTTGAGCAAGGACATCAGGGTGCCCACACTTAACCATTCCCAGCAATGCTTTAATACCACCTTCTCCTCTCAACCGTGTTTGCAGTTTATCTGGTAAGGAAAAAGGTGATGTTAAGGACATGGCCACATGGATAGGAATAGCTTCCTGTTTCATGCCCAAGAAATTAAGAAATTATTTGTAGAATATGTAGGCTCCTACATGAGTCTTGAAGTTATCTACTTTTCAACTGTGCTCCCACAAATTATTGCTGGTCATTGACCAAAATCTAGACTTCAACAATTTTTCTTTTCGATAGAACTTAGAGCAACATGCAAATATGTATGTATGGATAATTAAGTCATAAATTGGATGGTCCTGGTGTTTTATATAGCCAGTTGCCACAGTTATTACTGTAGTGTGTCCAGAATACCAACTTTCTGAGACGTGTTTTCAGTATATTAATTTCTTAGGGTAGACTAACTCTTGCATCAGCAAACAAGCAGAAATATAGAGTTACCATTGCCACAAAGGTTAGCGATAGCTCCAGCCACCATTCTTAGAGTTTGTGGGTCCTCTGCATCAGATGCTGTCATTGACAACAAGGTTACACCACCTTGAGCCATGATAAGATCTTGATTTGTTTCTGCATATGTAGATTATCACAATAATATAAGAATACATAGTCTACCACAGAAAGAAGCAGATTATCACAATAATATAAGAATACATAGTCTACCACAGAAAGAAGCTCACTATCTAAATCTCTCTTTCATGTGAATTACAAAATACTATCGGCTCACTAACCATTCATTGCAAGATTAGCAATTGCTCCTGCTGCTACTCTGCGTATGGTCTCATCCTCAGAGCTCCTAAGCAGCATTAGGAGGGACATAAGGCCACCTGCTTCTACAATCTTTTCCTGATTTGCCTCTGAAAGTACACAAAGTCAAATATAGTTAAATTATGATTGTATGAAATTAGCATAAAACCATATACTGTTCAGAACAAAATTAAGCAAATAAATGCAATTATTGCAAGTTTGATCCAACATGAGCAAGCAAACATTACATATCACATTAAACAATGAGATTTAGTGCCAGGGTTAAATATTGAAGCATCAATTGAAAAAACGTGTGATAGCAGTATTCTACCAATGTGCTTCAAAGTAACAAATCTATATTTCTGTTATCTGACAGGGATGCTTAAAAATCAAATTCACATATATAACTGGAAAACATACTCATGCAGCAAATGCAACTCTGTGGTGTGGACAATAAAAGAACAGACAGCAGCACCTCTTATCTAATATGAAAATTATGAATATGCCAAGTTCACCTTCAGCTGCCAGATTTGCGACAACTTTCACAGCATGAACACGAACATCGGGTTCTTCAGATTCAAGCAGTGACAATATCTTCTGTAATCCGACTGAAACAGTGTGAGGAAAAACTTTAATCACCATATGTGTCGCAGAGATGTCAATAGTTGGAATGGCTTTTTAATTGTTAAGACTAAACACAAGGCACACCGCACACGACATTTCAGAAGTTCTATCAAGGGTTTAAATCAATCTTCTCATGATTTCATCTTATCCCCAATACTTTTACTAATCGCATTCACTATCTCCATATGTATCCTGGGCCCTGGCTCCAAGTACACAAAAAAAGCATTCTACAAAGTCTGTCAAATCTGTTGTCTCTCCTATCGTTTTTGAGCTTTTGACAAAAACAGAACGCACAAGTCAGCATCATTTACTTTATAGTGCTGGAACAACAGAAAAATGGAATTTTTCTCACCATTTTTTAGAATCAGGGAGGTCACTATAACAGAAAAACAGTTTTACAATTTGGAGATAGCTAGAAAAGCATGAGTGAATCAAAGGTGTAGAACCAAAACTAGTGCACAGGAAAATTGGACTATGTGAAATTTACTGGATTATAGGCAAGATTTCATTCCTCAATAAAGAGCAAATAAGTAACATATACCTTGTTCAAAGAGTTTAGCAATTGGTGGCCTAGGTCCATTGCTCTGCTCTCTAGGCTGTGAACTCCGAGTATGAGACATCAAAGAATCTAAACCAGGAAATATTTTCCCTGATCCATCTCTGTCGAGGCTCCTCCTTGTCTAACAAGAAAGAAATTGAAATGAAAGAAGAGTGTTAGGGACCTTAGGGCAGCACCGTACTAGAAGTAAAACAAAAGGAAATATTCCAAGAAAGTGTAACCGCATTCAACAAAGGCGGTATAATTCAACAAAACATGGAAGGCTACAAGTCAAATAATACAGGCGACTTTAATTAAACTAAGGACATGTTCGTATTGGCTTTTACTTCTATCTTCTGCTTAGAAAAGCCAAAAGCTAATATGAACACCCGGCTTCTCGAAGCGATTTCTCCACTCCTCTCGCTACCGTCTCGCTCCGAGAATAAGGTAGGGGATCACGGGTGCATCACGCACCTCACTTCTCTCGCTCCTGTCACGCATACACACCTTTGCCTCACATTTCCACCGCTCGTCCCTCCTTTTAAAAGCCACTTCTTTCGGCTATTACTATTTATTTTCAACTAAAAGACATAAGCCACAACCAAAAGCCAATACGAATGCCCCCTAAACCTTTGATAGCCAAAGAATAAGCTAGTCATTTGATGATCTCAAACATTCCCTTTTTATGATTGCAATGCTTTCCGGAGCTATGCATTATAATGCCAAAAGGAAACAACCAGAGAGAATATACAAATCAATGGGTATACCACTTATTAAATTAATCAAATAAAACATAGTCATTTCACCTCAAAATCTAGCAATTCGGAATCATCACTACCACGAAAAACTAGCATTGCCAGTAATTCCTACCTCATCAGCTTCCAGACTTAACTGCATTATCTGACTTTTCAAAACGGCGATTTCTTCTTCGAGTTTCTCTTTTTGGCTAGCTTCATTATCCAGCATTTCCCTGAGTCTTACAACCTCAGCAGTAGCTGTAGCCTACATCATGAGAACAAGGTTAGTTAGTATGCTAACAGGGCATTCGGGTAGAATTTAGTCACAGTTAAAATAACAATTATATACTGACAGCACCTCCATTTTTTTCCAGTGAGATACTTGATTCTTAAGGTCATTGGCCTCATCCTCAGCAGATTGGCGTAACATTTTCTCATTCAGTATTAAGTTATGTGCTTCTCCCACCTCATTTGATGTAGACTCGGTCTCTTTAATCTACATTTTTAAAAAATGCATGAGTAATCATATTTAGAATTTACAAAACAAAATGGGCACCTTGTCCTAAATTACAAACTAAAATATTAAACGCTATGTAAGTTGTGACATATTTTAAAAAATATGAAGTCATAAAATTCTTTCCCAGGCCAACAACAAACAGATAACATGAGATTTAACTGATGAAATAGCAAATGTGTAAAGCTGAATTAAACATGTACCTCCTTCTTGGGTGATTGTTGCTGTACTTTCCACTTCTCCTCCAGTATCTTTATAGAGTCCAAGTATTCCTGATGGTACTTCATTTTCTCATTCTGCGTTAAGAATGCACGCAGCTAAAATTAATACCAAAAAAGATAGCTTCAATCAAGCATGTTAGAGAATTTGCGAATTGAACATAGGATTCATTGTGTGTTATGGTACATATTCTAGGAAACACTGAGGTGGCTTCAAAACAGTAATGGCAGGCATAGGCATAGTTATTGCAGCAAAAGAACCAATGGAAGGATATAACAATATAGGACATTTTGGACAAGCTGAAAAAAACAATTAGCATTATGGGATTCATATTCTCACACAGAACATAAAGTTAACACAAAAATTAGCTCCAGGAAACACAAACAGCTAAATTGAAAAAACACCAGTCCAAAGTCATTTTAGCCACACTCCATAAAAGACTAACTCCGTAAAATACTTAAATACATGCCACTCCCTCCTAGTTTCATTGGAGGCAAGACCCTAATTGAATATTTTTGACAAATTTTATAGAAGGCTTTCCAAATTACACTTTCCTTCATGTTTTTTCCCACAATATGGGCACAGAATGTCTGCATTGATGCTCTAGCCACTACTGCCATGCCATAGTGCTGTAGGCTGTTAGATGTAGCACCACCTATGATGTTTCTGCTCCAGCGCTGTAGGTGCTGCTAACACTGTAAAGGTGGCCTTGCGCTGCTAACACTGTGAAGGTGGCCTTTATGCTGCTAACACTGTGATGTTGGCCTTTAGAAAGAGTGCAGGACTGGTGAGCACCTGGAGATGCTCGGTGGGTTCGAGTTATAGATCATAGATGATGATAGAAGTGAGATATTTGAGGAACCAAGAAATGGCAAAGGTACCAACTAACAGTTACTTGAGCCATTTTAAGATTGAACACTACTTTATGGTGCAGATCTAAGGCCCAGTTTCACAATGGCTTTTCTCAATTTCAAACTTCTGGCCGTGCAGACCTAATATTCTATAAGTAGAAAATAAAAACATATGAGAAGCCAAGTTCAAATATTCACTCATCACTGTCAATTGCTAGAAATTTGTGTCCTCATGAAGCTCAACACATCCCTAAGAGTAACTGCTCGCACCAATATACAAGACAAAAGTAAAGGGGCTAATTACTCTATACAAAACAGAAAGATATATAGAACAATATAATGGAAATCAAACCTCTAGAGCAATTTTGCATTCCCTTTCAGCCTCAGCAATACGGCATTGAGCTTCTGCTGTTATTCTTTCAACTTCATCATCAAAATATTTCCGTTGCCTTTCATTTTCTGCAATTAACTTATCCAATTCAATATCAAGTCTCCTACATAAGCTTTTGTAGTCAAATTCTTCTTTCAATTTCACCATGTTCTCAACCTTCATTGCCTAGATATGAAACAACAAAGTAAATGTTAATCACTCCATAAAAATCAATATTTCCAACACTTAAATACATCTTAGCGTAAGAACTTACTCTTTGTCCAAACATTATTGTACTTGTAGTCTCCCCACGATGTGTTGGAGATGGACCAATTGTCACAACCAATGATGTTCTTGCAGTGCCTATGAAATTCAACAACAGAAGCACCTAGGTCAGAACAAATTACTGTGACATGCAACAAGGTGCACAGGGACACGCCTTCGCTAGCTTCTCAAAAAAGATGGACATGCCTTTCCTAGCTATGCCATAATGTTATTTTTACTTTGACCAAACGCCTGGTACTTACCTCCAAATGAATCTTTAAGCAATCTCGTAAGCTTTGAATCACGAACAGGTACATGTGGGCTGCTTTCAGCAAGCGCATTGATGCATTTTCCCAGTGCACTTAGGGACAAGTTGATAGACTTTGCCTCTTCTAACGTATGACCCTCACTTCCTGCAAACATTAATTTCCAACATTATAGGGTTGCAAATTACAATAAAAAACTATTGTCTAAACAAAGATATAGAAGTGTAGCAAGACATGGTATCATCAAGAGAAAGATCTGTTATCATTTACCAATGAGAATGTACTCACCTGACTTGTCTATTCGCTCTGATCCTGCCAAGTCTACAACGACAAGCTTACTTTTCCTAACAATAGGTGGTCGGAAAGACCGCACCATGGAAGATGAATGCACATTTTCACCAGAAATGCCAACATCCATTTCATGCCTACCTTTCACAGCCCTTCTGACATTTACCTTCACCAAAGATATCACAACAATAACTACCACGATCATAATGATGTGCTAATAGGCAGCAATATTAAGGAACATGAGGTTACCATGAGGATTGCATGACTACGAGATGACTCTGTATTTAACTTTGTGTTTGCAGCAACACGATGAGCCTCGCCAACCCTTAGAAGGTCCACGAAGCTCTTCTGATCTCTAACTTCAACTACTGTGGCCCCAGGCAACGAAACATCCCCTGTTCTTGGGTCTTCTACGATGGCTATATTGTCATTTACAGGATCAAGGAGGTCTTGTATCATTTCCATATACAACTGCAACAACCATGCCCAATATACATTTATGACACAAGAACAGTACAGATTTGAAAGGCACACGTTAAAATTGGAGAATAAAGACAATCACATAGAAGCCCAGCATCACAAACCTGTAGATAAGATACTGATACTGTATCAGTCTCAGGTGTTATATCAGCTAGAATGTCCTCCATTGCACGGACCATGATTCCCCGTGCAGCAGTATCTTCTTCACCAAGTCTTCCAAGTGTAAAAGTCTTCCCAGTACCAGTCTGCCCATATGCCATGACTGTACCATTATATCCCTCCATAACACTCTGCAAAACACAGAGAACACTACATTGTTACAGCAGTTGGTAAGAAAGCAACAAACAACAGGAGTCAAACTGACAACCATGGGCAGAACAAGAAAGTTCCAAGAGTTGAACTTCAAGCTTCATTCTATCATGTCAGCTACAAGAAAGTTACAGATCCTTTCCATTTCCAACACCCACACCAGAAAGTCATTTGCAGTTTTGCTAAGATTTTCTTATCTACAAAAAATGGAAGTCAAAAGCACAGAGCATGCAACATGCAAATTTATGTTGCTTCCTAACAGGTCTCAGTAAAAAAATCACAAGCTAATTTGAGTACCATAAATGGCAGAACAGATGGAAGAGTTTTACTCCAAAAGGTAAATACAAGAAAGGATAGAGCTTCATATACCTCCACAACTGGTTTTGCGACACCTTCATACACCCTCTTCTGTGAAGCAAACTCTGTAAGCACTTCATCGAATTCATATGTTTCTGACTCCCAGTTGTTTTTACGAAGCTTTAATCTTTTGAGCTTCATAACGAATTTCCATCCAGTGAGACCATAAGAAAAATATATGTTTTTTTTTTTGCATAGCATGCTAAAGGGGAGGCCAAACCTCTGGCTGGAGTTCAACACAATCACCAAAGTCGGCATCCGCCGCCAACTCTTCTGCATTCCGAGGCCTAAGCCTTACAGCAACTCTGACTCTACTAGAAACTGCTAGGAACAGGGGGGAGATAAAATACATCAATTGATAAAAAAAATAGATGCTCCAGATCAAATCAATATTTCCACACACAACAAAAAAGAACGGAAAGAATGCTTCACATTTTTAACATAAGACGTAAGGTCTGTCAATTAACTTATGAATTTGGAACGATCATGCTAGGCAACAATTATGCACAGCATACACTAAAAAAACTGGCAAAAGAGGCATTTTAATATCCTATTCAGTAGAAGAATTAAGTTCATCATTTCCACCAAGTGATTCTTCTGAAACGTCAAACTAATGAAAAACCAATCACCATGAAGTGATTCCTCCGCAATCATAGCGCACTTTCCATTCATGTTAAGTGAGTTGTCTACTTGGCCTGCCATGCACAATTTCATGTGCACAAAGACAAACAACTATACTAGAGAACAGGTCTACATACAAGAAAAGTAGCATCAAAATGTTGCAAGGAGAAGCTTCTAAAGTAGTAAAAAAATAGGGCTCACAAGTTTAACTAGCAAGAACAAGACCTCGCTCTCTCCGCCTACACCCTTCTTCCCCAAAGCTTCGTCCTCCTCCCTCAGATCCGGCCCCTCCCCTCTCTCTCCGGCTTACCGCCAGCAAGATCTAGGGCAAGGGACCAAGCCCATGTACATTACTACTGGTGGGCTCTTCTCCCCTCCTCTGAAGCACAGACATGTCAGTTTTCTGTCGTTTCCGTGTCCGACACGAACACGTCATGGACACGTGTCGACTGATTTAAAAACAAATTTTAATTTTTAAAATTTCCGACACGTGTCGGACACGGCGTGACTACGAATCCAACACCCCCCCCCCCACACACACACACACATTTGGACAGTCCGCCACTCCACCCATTCCTCGCCACGGCCTTAGGTTAGAGTGGAATCCTCCAAATTCCGTGTAGAGAGGGAGTATCGAATCGAAGCTAAGCGAAAGGTGAGCTGCCAAGAAGCCGGCATCGATGGCGTTGCAGGCGAATCTGGAGCATCAAGGAGATCCACTTCCTCTTCGCAGTTTCTCCCCGCCGCCCCCACCCAAGATGTGACCACCGCCTCCTCTTCCCCCCTCCCTCCCTACGGATCCTCTTTCTCATGTGGTGATTGTTGGTGGATTTGTAATCTGATTGTTCTTAGGGAGTTCATGAAGAACTACAGGGACATCAAGGCCCGCAACCCCTCCCTCCCCGTCCTCGTTCACGAGTGCTCCAGCGTTGAGCCCCAACTCTGGGTGCACTATGGTACACATTCCTCGATCCCATCTTTTCCAGGAATCCGAGATCTTGCTCTTGCCATGGTTCCCCGAATAGTTGGTCTGGTTACTTAAGCCGTTTCTTGGCAATTTTTATCTTTTGATGTGTTAAATGTTTTGATTGGCACTACCAGATCTGGTTATCTGGGAGATCTCAGAAGTAAGGGCTTTAGGACCTGCCCAGTAGTTCCTTGGAGGCAGTACAGGTGGAGAGAGAGATCCATTGCTCATCTAGAATTTTTGAGAACTTAAAATGAGAGGAATTGAGGTGAATATGTGCTGGGGGGAATAGTTATTGAAGTGGCATAGGGTTGCTCATTCATAGGTAAACTAAAGACCTTTGGTCAAAATAGCCAAATATTGTCCAAAATAACCAAAGTTTATAGGAAAAAAGAAGGGGAAAAACTGTCCAGGCTAGTTGCTGTTGTGCTACATTTGGTCTGCATTAGCTGGTCTGGATAGCCAAGATGGTATGGTACTAGCACTCGCTAGATTTGGTCTTCATTTGTCTCCTTTTTCTTCAATCTTATAATGCCTAGTTCCCATTATCTTGTCAATCAATATTGAGCATTGGTTATGGTTTATCGCTTATCAATTATCGATTGTTGTTGCTCTATTGTTTTGATTGTTCAAGAATCAAATATACATGTTATCTTTGTAGTCTTGATGATCAATGATCATGTTACTTTTTTCCCCAGGTTAACAGAATTTGTATTTCTGAAAATGGTATTCACATAAACAATTGAACATATCATGAATTGACTGTAAGAAGAAAGAATAGCCGAGAGTCGGTTATCTTTGAGAGGTACATATTCTGAGTTTACTTTACACTTTATATTATTTCAGTTTAACAAGCATGAAGAAACATAAAAAACAATGCATATATGTAATTTAATTCTTATTATTTAAATATATATAGCCGTGTCGCCGTATCGGTATTTTTGGGAAAATGACGAATCCCCGTGTCGGTGTCGTGTCGACGTATCCGTGTCCATGCATCATAGCTCCCCTCTCAGGCTTCCTTCTCAGTCGCTGGTCAGCAATAGCCCCTCCGCCGGCCACTCCGTCGCTGGGATACAGCAGCGACTCTCTAGCCAGATCGGTAGATCCCCCATTAGGGGCTCTGAATCTGGAAGCTCCTCCATCCTTTCCCACCTCCACCCCAAGATCAGTGAAATACACGTTCTCCACTGGCAATCTCCAAGTCGACTTCTTTTGCTGCGATTCTACATCGCTGATGAGGTTCATCCCCGCATGGTGTTCCTCAACCTCCAAATTAATGGAGGTCCCAAGGACCTCAGATGGTTGCCAGGCGGGCCGTCGAAGTCTATGCCACCCACCGTTCTTGGTCCAATTCAAAGAGGAGACGACCTCTTCACAAGCCCCAGTGGTTGCACGGCAGACAACTATGGTCGCCAACGCCTCCCACCAGATATGGCTACATGGCGTCAAGCATCACAAGGCAGCCTCAGCATCATCATCTTCTCTGACGAGGTGCTTGTCTGTAGAGGGATCAATGCATTTCATTGTAATTTTCTTTTTCTCGGGGTCCTTTCTGCGAAATGGTGGAACATGCACTCAACTTTTGTATTTTCTATGATTAATCCAGAGTTTTAGGCCTGTTAAGGCCTTTCTGCCCTAAAAAAATTATATAAAAAAATAAAGTTGTTTCTGTTTTTGGCATATAGTTCACACTAGCAGATTAACAATGCATACGAACCGCAGAATTATAAGAGTGTTATTGCTGTGATGTTGTCATATGGACTTCTGGAAATCTCCTAGATGAAGGAACCACACCGCATTTCAATCTACATGGTAATTCAACACACAGCAAGATGCACTCCGGTATCCAATCATTTGAATGCACATATACCAACTGGTGTTCTTTGGAATGCTCTGCGGTTATGTTAAATTCGCAGGTAAATTGGAAAAGTGAGTGGTGGTTGGGTAAAAGGGGTGGACGATCATCATGATGATGCACATTGCAACAAGAGGACGAACACATGGTCCTGGCACAGCTAAAACTATACGAGCAATATGCTCTCGTCGAGGAAGCCACCTTTCTAATCTGAAAAACCCAAGCAGTAGTGTAGTGCAGCAGCTGCTACTACAGTTTCCAAGTGATACGATCCAAGGATATGATCCATTCACCAAAGGGGGCGCACTAGGTACTACAGTTTCCAGATGGTGCAAGTGTTCTGCAGCTGCGTTACACATTTGCATCCAAGCATGTAAGCAATCCCATTACTGAACAAGCAAATCAACACCAAACCGATCGAGCTATCGCACCATCTAGATGGCGCGGGTGTTCTGCAGGTACATGACATATATACTTGCGTCAATGAATCAACATCCCCAAAATATTAAGAGATCAAGCGGCAGATTCAGCGGAAACGCGCGAGCAAGCGCATCAAGCAGACCCACCAAAATGCAGATCAACCCAAACCCCAAAACCCCACAGCAGCAAATCCAAATCCGGATCCTACTCCCAGCGATCGGAGGCACACCCACCTCCAGACTCCGACGACGCGCGCCCGCCGCCCGCCGGAAGCGACCCGGAGCTCGCCCGCCGGTACGCGCCGCCACCTCCACCAGCCGACAGCCGAGGCTTCCCCGCCGCCTTGGGCGTCGCGGTGGAGCTCTGCCTGTCCAGCTTCCCGCTCATCCTGGCCCCCGCCCCTCCCCCATTCCTGACTCCACTCGCCATACCACCACCCCACACGAGGTGCAGAGAGAGATCACGAGAGGGGGGTGAGCTGAGCGAGAGGAGAGGGAAACGGAGGCCGGGGAATAAATGCGGCGAGGGGAGGGGAGAGGGAATGCGGGGCCCACCGACAGCGAGAGAGGAGGAGGGCCGGCGAGGAGGGGGAAGCGAAGCGGAGAGGTTGGGTTGGGTTGGTGGAAAGCCAAGTCGCTCGCTCGCTCGCTGCACAAGAAGGCGGAGCGGGCTGTGTCCCTGGTTTCTCCGGCTGGGCTCGGGCCTAGCCACTTTCCAGTGGGCCAGAGATCGACCGGGCCCACCGGGCAGTGCTTGGGTGGGCGGTCCCTGATCACGTGCGGCTACGCGAGGCTGCTCCGTATTCTTGCGGGGTACGTACCCGTGTAGCTGGCTGTGTATGAAAGTGGGGCCCTGAGTGTACGAGGGGGATCTGGTTTGAATTCGGTGGCCGCTGGGTCTCGGAAAAAGAGGTGTCAAAAGCTGTGGCACTGTTGCTTCTTTATGACTGCTTGGCCCTTTCTTTTCTGGGATTTGATCAGTCTAACCTGGTCTTGCTGTTGATCCATTGGAGGGCAAATGGTTCAAAAATTGGTGTAACTTTTGATATTAATGGGTTATTCTTTCCGTCTTCTATATTATATTTTATGTTATCATAACTATATTTGAAATGAAGTGTCTTTTTAAAACGGAATTTACAAATCAGTTACAGTAAACATTGTATCGACTTCAGTTATACCAGACAAAATTACACGCGAGTGTCTCTCTCTGTATTTTTTTCGCGAATAGTCAGAATTCAAAATTATCAGTAGTAAACCATAGCAAAAAAAAGACCTAATTCTTTGCGGTTCTTCACATCTCTACCTCTCTTAGTAAAAAAAAATACTACTATAATTGTGAAAAAAAATAGACTAACGGCGTCGCATTATCATCTGACTAACAGTGTTACCTTATCATCAGTTGCTAATTGCCACATGCAGTATCAGTGTATCACTGTGAGCATAGCATGCATTTTGTATTTTTCAGCTCAAACTTATCATTCTTTGAATGCTTGCTAACCTTTGTCAAAACTGAATAGCATAACCGTGTCACTGTCAATGTCACCAAAAAAAATCTATTTGGTGCCATGTTTCAATCGATCTACTGGTTTCGTGTGGGAGTTCACAAGCAAGGGCACATTGGTTCTGTCTATTCATTCGAAACACCCTGAATTTTGATGGTCTGCCGCTTCTCGATGGTGAAACGAAATACTTGGATTAATTTTGTAAAAAACAGAGTTTAACTCTCTGGTTTAAAACATCTAAAAACGTACTGTTTTATTTATACCAGAATTGCTGTCTTCAGACTTCAGGTGTTCCTGCACAAATTTGCTTGGGAAAATTTTTGGAACAAGAAAGACGGATAGGCTTTGGACTTGGAACTGCCTTTGCTTGGCTTGCAATTTAATTTTAGCTATATAACCTATTTATGTCGCACTGTCACATTTGAGATTTTATCCACCGGTTGGTACAACTTACATCACCTTACTTTATTTCCTCTTAGGAAAGAGAGAATATTCTGATGTTGAACACAACAGTACATCCCTTTCACCTTAATTTAAGTCCATCAATCTCTTCAGTTAAACCTTTAATGATTATGTTTACCGTGCACATCATTTTGCCTGTTCACATCAAGATTATGGCCCCTACTCCTATAAATTCTTTTGAGTGCTGAAAAATTAAAAGAACCTAAGGATTAACTAGGCTGTAACATTTTTATACATGCATATGGTTTAACCTCTCTTGAAGGCATAACAAGCTCTTTCTGAACCGTCACACGGCATAAATTAACTTCGAAGTCATGCACAATGAACAGTAGTACGTCTGAAAAACATAGCAGATTCAGATGTGCTAGCTTGCTAAGTACGAAGTAATTGAAGCAAGCTAGTGGTTGCAGTATCATCTGCACTGTTACAGCAACTTCTGTTATGAAGAAATAAGCAGACTTTCGCAACTCATTTAGCTGAGTTTACGAGTAGTACCCGTGAGGCCATGACAGCAAAATTAGCTGGTGTCTGCTGGTAGTTAGGAGCCCTGAGCAGAAAGGCGAAAGGGGCTTGAAATCGAATGATCCAATACCTGCTTTCTTTCTTGTCATGGACCAATTATTTCATGTTTTGGCTGCAAGAAGTAAAACAGCTATCCTTTTTCCCTGAAAGAAATGGCCTAGGCAGATCTTCTTTGCCAATGATGAAGTTACTTTCTTCTGTAGCTCTCTTCCATTTGCATCACTGGGGATGTCTCATGTAGCGAGGTCGGGCAGCTGCTCAAGCTCACCCTCCGACCAGATCCCCCTCCTGCGGCCTCCTAGACCATGGCACCAACTAGCCACTGACGAGGGGAGGAGACTGTCGTGCCGAGTCGAAATAGAAGACAAATAGGATGCCACAGTTTTCTTTGTTCATAGGTTTGTTTTCGTCGTCGTGGAATTGTTTGTCCCTTTGTTGAGTTAAGTCTAGCTTGGCTAGCCCAAGTAGAAGCATGGACTAAGGCCGCAATGATCGAGTTAAGCGAGCGCCGAGCAGAGCGACTCAACTCCAGATTCCCTTTCCCCTCACTGCCTCATGCCTCCTCCTCGTCCATATCCTAAGTCCTAACCCTAGAACAAGGCAGCGAGCTGCGACGTGCCGATGGTGATGGCCGGCGAGCAACAAATGGAGCGGCTAGGCAGCGAGAGGGGTGTATGGTGACCTAGAGCGCGACGAGTGAGTGAAGGAGGGGCTGCAGGACAAAGGCACGGCGTGGGTAAGGCACCGAGCGAGTGGCATACCAAGGTTCACTGGCTCAGAGAGCGACAACTAGGACAACCAAAGGAATCGTGTCACAATATGTTTTAGGTAAATCTTCAAGTAAACTCTTATTACGAAATAAGCGCTCTGATATCACTTGTTATAACATGCACGCGTGAGATGTGAAACAATGAAGAATAATCATGAGCACGAGACAAATATTTAACGTAGAAAATCCTTGCGGAAAAAATACAGACATATAATCGGTGAAATCACTATATAGAAGAGAAGTTACAGAACACTTTTGACGTATTACATGTGTAGATAACTTGTGTTGTGTATGCTTCGCTGTCATGAGGCTTACAAGGGAATAAACAGCCTTGGGAACAACAATCTCAGATGAGGAAGGAACATAGTCCTAGTCGCAATGAAAATAGAGACATACTAGGAAATTGGAATAGTAACCTACTCGAAGATGAAAACAACACATCGCACAGAGATGAAATAGTCTCAGAAGATAATAGTGAAGAGATGTTGTCAAAAGCTCCTCGAGTAGCCACGTACTTATCATCAGCGCCCCAGTCGACGGCCGACCATCCGTGCCAGTGGGCTAGCTCTCGGCGTTGTCGAGATCGCGGTCGCCGTCGCTCGAAGTAGCTGGAGTCCGTGTGCAACCACGACACCGAGTCCCGGTCCACCGACTCAGACCGGTCGGAGTACGCCGGGGGAGGAGGGGGGCTTTGGGGGAGGAGGTGACCAGGGGAGGTCGGGGGAGGAGAGGAGCGCCGGGGAGGAGGGAGACGCCTGGGGAGGTTGGGGCAGGGAGAGCAGAAGATGGAAGGCGTAGATGGAGAAGACGACAAGGGGAAGAAATAAACCGGGCGGTGGCGAAGGATTTTAGGGAGGATTGGGAATTGGACATTTTGGTGATTTAAACCTCCAGGTTTTTCTGAAATCTACAAATAGGTATTCGTCCATTTTGACTTCTTCTGTTCTAGCCCACAAAAACTATGATTTCATCGTGAAAAGATCCTACACATCCCTGTGACATGTACTTATGTACGGAGCAGTCCCTAAAATGTCAAATTTGAAGATTGAGTTAGGTTTTGGAAATGTGAATGTATGATTTATATATATGAGATGAGGAGAAAGATGAGGATGATCGGATCTTAATCCAATGGCTGAAAAAGTAACTGAGATATGCTATGATTTAGGCCAAGTTTATTTTTGCACTTGTGATATGAGATGTCTTTTGTTGTTCTTCATTTTTGCACTTATGATATAAGGTGTTTTTTGTTGTTCTTTCTTAAGAAACATCATCATACAAAAATAATGAATATTTTCAATATTGCTCCTCCTTAGGTCACCACCACCGAACCCTAGGTCGCATCCTCATAGCTCTCTTGCTTCTTCGCGTAAAACCAATAGGGTTGGACTGCTGGAGAAGAAGATCAAACAAATCAACATATTTTAACATATATTTATAATTTTACAACATAGCACACCCCCATTATGATTTTATTTTATGTAAGTAAATTACACTACATACGCTTCTAATTCTAACATAGCTCCATTCATCGACTGCCTTTTTAATTCTAGCATTTGATGAGATAACCATCACATGTATGTTACAATTAACCATTATGTAAATAGTGACAGTCTGTTATTAGTGCGTGTATTCCAAGTAGTTACTAAATGTTCGAGAAATTATTTAAAATTGATTCCTTAACTACAGTAAACTGCACTTATGACTCTGCTTGAACTTTTCTATTTGACTAGTTGGGCAGCTCTATGCCAGATTGCCAGACAATGGGCTAGATGTCCATGTACGCCACAGTTTGATTTGCACCTAGATATGCATGCCATTGGACTAGATGGCCAAGTTCGGAGGTGGAATGGCATGAGACAATAATATGGAATTTTAACTAGGTTTTTAACGAGGCGAGTATGAGAGAAAGGAAGATGGTGGCTGCCACAGTATCGTCGCCGCCGCCTTCGTTGTGTATAGTTACTTCGGGCTGGCACGACACGAACGCCTGCACGTTGGGTTTTGTGCCGTGCTTGGGCCTGGTCGGAGACGAGGCAGACCGACCGACACGACAGGCGGGGTGACTGGGCTGAGCTGATACGGTCCAAAGCGGCCCAAAGCATAGTGGTCCTAGGCCATGCCGGCCTAGCCCGGCCCAATGTCGATCCGTCCCAATGCCCACCTCTAATCTGAGTGGCCTGCACGAAACAAGAGATGAACTGTTCAAGGAAACAAAGAAAACATGACGCTTCTTTCCTTTCCATATTCATTTTTGTTGTTTATATAGTACAAGTCACCTTTCCGTGTTATCTAATTCCTCTCTTCAGTTGCATCTATATATATTTATATATATTTAATTATTCAGAAAAAATTAACAGTCGCTCAATACCAAAAAAACCGAGAAGCCATAAGCACACGGCTGTTTAGAGCAACACCTCAATCTGTTGTAATTAATTTAACAAATCAAGTGCCAGTACTCATCACTGACTCTGCGAGGACGTGACGAGTGGAGCACCAGCAGCGCAGATTATCCCTCTCCTTGGATTCTTCCTGGTCCATTGCTCGATGCTTAGCATGTCTGTCATCTAGCTTGAACAGAGCAAGATTGAGCCTTTTCTTAATTGGTCCATTCATGCTGATGTTTTATAAATGGTGTACCTGAAAGTCTGGAGCTGCTCCTGAGTGGAGTAATTCTAGACGAGAGCATATGGGTAGATCAGGAGCTTGCTACCATGCCGCGAACAGTGCAGACATACATGCATGCGAAATGCACCGACTAAACGCCGTTGAGTAAACACAGGCCCTATTTTTTTCGCCCGCGGCGGCTTTGGTGGTGGCTGCACCGCAGCCTGTAGGCTCTCTCTCTTTTTCACTTATGACCTATGATTCTTATGTTGCAATAATTAGCTTTCAAATGATGCATTTTTTTAAGACAGCGTCAATAAGAAGATTGTAGTAAAAAGTATACTGATGTTAGCTGTACCGACCAAAATCATATATAACTATTTTTTTATGTGCTGTTTTTTACAAACAGGTAAAATTTAAAAATTTAAACCATACGTGTGCGAATCGAGCGCTAATTCAACTACTCCTATAGCGGATCGAAAGGTGTGGGGAGAATGGGCCTGGCAAGACCACTCCACTCCGCCACTTTACAGCCCAACCCGTACAATCCTGAGAGAGCTTGGGCTGCTGGGTGGACCAGACCACGGCGCCGAACCCACTAGTACGACCCGACCGACCAGTCCGACCCATCAAACCGACCTGACCTGACCCTACCCGACCCGACCCAACCATCCTCGCATCGTCTCCCTCGGTGGTGGCTGGCCGGAGCTCCATCCCAAACCCTCGCCACCCCCGGTCCCCCGCCGATGTCGTCGTCGCCGCTGCCGCAGCCGGCTGCCGCCGCGCCCGCTTCCGCCTCGGATTCGCCTCCGCAGGCGGCGCCCCCGGAGCCCGCGCTGACCGCCGCGCAGAAGGCGCTCCGCTCCAAGCCGGCGCGCCCGCCCGAGGACCCCGACAAGAAGGTTCGGCTCCCCCTCCTTCCCTTCGTGTGCCCGATAGATGGTAGCTTTTATGAGCGGTCCTCTTGTGCTTGTTTTGCGTTGCGGTTGGGTAGCTAGGGTTTTGGGGGGCGTAGTCTCTGCCAGAGTGGAGCGAAAGTCTTAGGCACCCTGTACGTGCGTCGCTGCGTTAGTAACTAGTACATTGCAAAAATCCAAGGATGTTGGAATGTTCATTGCCGCAATCGAGTGACCACTAGAATAGAGTTCAGCCCAAGCCCTATTTAACTGTCGAGCTAAGTTGCATCGAGCTATGCCATTTTTCATTTTTTAGAGTTGTACTTGTCAACTGTATGTAGCATTGTCATTTTTCAACCGATATGGAATTGCATTTCGACTTATTCTGCTCTTTGACATAATTAAATTGACAAGTGTCGTGTCAGAAGAATCGAGAAAGAACATACCAGAATATCTAGTCATGTAACTGAGTGACCTACTTGTGCTTCATGTAGAATCCATTGCATCATGGTACCACGTCTTCATGTAGAACAACAGCTTAGTCTAACATTGGTAAAACATAAATTGTCACCCGCTTCCTAATTCTGAAAAGCAGGGCAATAATTAACATCCACCAAAGTTCGCCTTCTTTTTACTTAAAAACTTCAGTATGATGATTAATGAATCACCTAATAGGATTCGATTCTGGCAAACCGTGTCATTCAAAGGGGGTTTGTTACACTATATGCTTCATAGTAATTAGATGCTAGACCTTATTGATTAGTAAGCTTTAATGTTTTTTTACTTAATAGTTCATGTTGCCAAAATTCTTTCAGCAGAATAAAAAGCTCAAGGATGTGGAGATCAGTTTTCCAATTGTTTATGGAACCATTTCTTTCTGGCTTGGTAAAAAAGCAAGCGAGTAAGCAGTTGCTTCACAGAAACTTATTTTTTTGTCAACTTTCAAAAAATACTCAAATTGTTGCTTCTTTGAACTGTAAATACAATGCCAACTCTTACATTATTACCTATGGTGAATATTGCCTAAAGGCCATGCATATGTTTTTTTCTTCTAGATACAACTCTCACAAATGGACTGTGTACGTCCGTTCTGCAACAAATGAGGATTTGAGTGTCATAGTTAAGCGTGCAGTGTTTCAACTTCACCCGAGTTTTACTAATCCAACAAGAGTTGTAGAGCAACCACCTTTTGAGTTGTCTGAATCTGGATGGGGAGAGTTTGAAATAGCAATAACCCTTTATTTCCACAGTGATGTCTGTGAGAAGCGCTTGGATTTGTAAGTTGCACAATTCTTGTCTCAATAGTGGTTTTCCTTTGGGTGAGCAGACAGTTATACTATACAAATGATTCAGGTATCATCAACTTAAGCTGTATCCAGAAGAGGACACCGGGCCTCAATCAACCAAGAAACCTGTTGTTGTGGAAACATACGATGAAATTGTCTTCCCTGAGCCTACAGAGGCTTTTTTTCAACGCGTGCAAAATCATCCAGCTGCTACTGTGCCAAGGCTACCTCCTGGTATAACTTTGCCTCCTCCAGGTACGCCTCCGTACTTGCCATGTACTTCTTATATATTTCACAGTGGGAAAAATAATGTAGCATTCTGAAATTATCAATCATTTAGGTCCTATGGAACTTGTGCCACATGATAAGAAACGTGGTGACACTAAGGATCATCCTTTGAGCCAGTGGTTCTCGAATTTCTCTGAAGCAGATGAACTATTAAAACTGGCTGCTGCTCGTCAACAGGTGAGATTTACAGCTAACAACAATTGTGCTTATTCTGTGATATATGACTATGCTTGGCAATACTGCCAGAAGCCTTCTTAGTTCTTACTTTCCCATGTGCATAGTCCAGCCATGCATGCAAGCTGTAGAGAATTCTGTAATTATTCCTTTTGCTGAGAGGGGTTTCTTATAGCAATTTCAGTTGGTAATGTGTTTCAAGCTAAGTTCTACATGTCGAAGTATACTTGACAATACTGCCAGAAGGCCTTCTTACTTCCCCAGTACATAGTCTAGCCATGCATGCAAGCTGTAGATATTTCTGTAATTATCCCTTTTGTTGAGAGCTTTCCTATATCAATATTCAGTTGGTAAATGTGTTTCGGGATAAGCTCTACATCTCAGAATGATAGAAAATTCAGTGTCTAGTAGATGGCTATTTATCCTTCTAATATGCATATCAAACTTTTGTGGGCAACATGATGGTAAAATTTCACACTGGGTGTCACTGGCCTAGACTGACTGATATCACCCTAGATACGTAGGAGCTTAAAACCACATAGTGTGCTGGTAGCTTTTATTTCATTTTAATTGTTTAGTTATGCGATATTGCATATAGTGATTCACACACAGACCTGATAGGGTTTGCATAAACATGAATAGTTGGTTGGGAAAAACAACATCCAGTGATTTGTCATTGTTATTCTTTCCATCCTCCAGGTGCAGGCTCACATAGCCAAGCTGAGAAGGCAGTTAAGCATGATAGATGGAATGCCCCAGCAATCCAAAGCTGTTTCTGGTCAGTAAAGTTACTCGTTTTTCTGATTAGCAGTGGTTGCATATGTAAATTATGCTGAAGGGTTTGAACTGATGATGAACTGCACTATCTTCTATGTTCAGTTCTTGGCCAACAGTTTGGGCACAGCTAATGTAACATTCGCTGTTGTAAGGAAGATGTCGGAACCTGATAACAGATCTCTAACAAAATGCGATGGGTGTATCACCGTATCTCCATTTAAGTTGTTGCCTTAGGCATGCAATTAATGTACTTGTCCGTTGTCAGTGTGCATATTCTACGAATTGTACTGCCTTTGTGCATCTTGAGGGAACAGTACTTGCCTCTCCTGCTTTTCTATGTCTCCATTTGCCTTTTCCCCTCCTTACTAAACTGCTTCGCTAAATTGTTAGTTTCGTTATTCTTTTGTCTTTTTGCTATATGGTGATGGGTATGCTGTGGTGGAAGAGAGTTAGGACAGCTCCTGTTCGAACTCTTTTAGCTCTGCAAATAGTGTTGAATGTTGACATTGTTGACTAAGAAACGTGCTATGCTTCTTGATTCTGTGACAGGGAGCATCCATTAACGCACCTAGCGTGGGTAGCAGTTAAAAACTGTGCTGAACGACCCACTTCCTGCTGGGATCCTTTTGTTCCCATACATTTGGCCTAATCGAATGTGATGGAAATCTGGCAGTCAAGCTATCTTATCTTGCTGATGTCTTTTGGCTGCCAGCCATTTTTCTGAATAGAATGAATGGCACAGATTTCATTTGGGGTCGTTGTGTTAATGAAATGCGGCATATGTGTTAGACTGGTTCACCCAAATTTTATGTTCATTCACAAGCTTATTTTGCGTCTTTTGCATTCTTGTCTGAAAGTATATAAGTATGTTTCATATTTTCTCATCTCAAGACTCAAGCTAATACACAGAAGAATGTAAAATTGAGGGTGGTATTTTTCTTGAACGGGGTAAAATTGAGGGTGGTAGTAGTATAACAAGCTGTTACACTAGTCTTGGCCTCTAGGGGGTACGATTGGTAGTGCAACTGTGCAGGCTTAGTTGCATTTCTGTGCTGCGGCTGGCCATGAGCAATGCTGAGCGTGTGAGGTAGAAGCTGCCGACAAAATTTTGGCATTTCACTTGGTAATTGCTCCCACGAATAATGTGTGTCATCTAGTCGCCCATGTATTTCCGATTTACTACCCTCGCAGACCCATGCGTGTTCAGTACAACAATACATTTTCTCACAAGAGTCGAGAGTGGTGCTTTCTGTCAGTCTATGCTCTCCCAAACACTAAATTTGACAAATCTTGTGACTTTCGCTCTTCGGGAAAACACTGAAGCAACCCTCTACAACTATCTTCATTTTCGGTTGAACAAATAAATCTAAAGCAACCCTCTACAACTATCTTCATTTTCGGTTGAACAAATAAATCTAAAACAAGTGGGCCAGAAAAGCAAGTGGGTTTTGCAAATAAGTATAAGTCATTCGGTGGTTTTCACCCGAATGGATCGTGCCTGTCTGGTTGGGATCCAACGGTCCTGGACGTTTGTTAGCATGTTAGCACCCACATGGGTATCAGCACTAGATATGTTGCCTAGGCGGTCGTCGGTGCGTTTTCCTATACTCTCTCTACAACCATCCGATTTGATATAGATGATTTGTCTCTCTCCTCCTCTCTCTCTCAAGATACAGCCACCCACCCTCTCTACTTTTTCCATCTCCTCACGCATTCTGGCCACTCTTCTCCCTCTGTCGCTTGTTCTTTAATATTTAATGTGTGAAGTTGGTCAAGTAGTAAGTTCCGTCTCACCATTTTTATGATTCCGTTGCAATGCATAAGTCTCTAACTAGTATATATATGTGGGTGTGGGCAGTGGCGGAGGGAGGGGGCTGGTGGGGGCCCGGCACCCCCCAAGATTCTACTAATCCCCTATTATATAGTTAACTACATATATTTAATTAGTGGTTTGGCCCCTCCAAAAATTGCGAAGTACACTTCACCTGATGATCATGCTGACTTCTCAAGTCAAGAATATTATCCTCCCATAGTGAAGTGGAAAAATATCATCCAGCTGATTTCTCAAGTCAAGAAAGAGTTCAATTGGAGTGCCAATTGCCATATTTTCAATTTGATGTATGCAACCATCCAGACCTAAGTACATTACCATCACTTGCTGATCTAACAAGTGTACTAGTTAAGACTGGTAAAGATTCATCTTATCCTATGGTGAACAGGTTGTTAAGATTAGTCTTAACTCTTCTGGTTTCAACTGCAACCACCGAGAGATGTTTTTCAACTATGAAACTTGCGAAGACGCGACTTCGAAGTACAATAGGAGATAGATTTATACGAGATTGTTTGGTAATTTATATTGAAAAGGAATTGGCCGTAAAGATTAGTAATGATGATATTATTAAGGCCTATAACCTTGCTGATAGTCGTGGAGCTAAGTTTAAGTTAATAGAGATGTAATTTTCTTTGCATTGTAATTGGCGAAATATATTACTCTGATATGTGACTATTGAATCGGTAAATCCGGCATGATTCATTGATTCTACTTTACATATTGTCTATATTGCCCCCTTATATCTAATTTCTGGCTTCGCCCCTGCGTGTGGGTGTGGGGGGGGGGACTGGCTGCTGGAATGGAGGGACTGCTATCTCTAATTCTACTGTTTAACATTGGCAATTGCAACGGTGAGTGGGATTAATGGGATTATTGCTTTACAGACGTCAACCACCAGACTTGATGGATGTATCGTACATCTTGTGGGACTGCCGAACTTGTGTTAGCTAGACAACTTGGCTAGCGATCGATCGACGGTCCAAATCTTACATGTTGGTTGCGAGGACAGGACGAACCTTCACAAGATCTCTCTCTCTCCCTTCCTTGTTCAGTCATATGCATGCCCTTTTACAAGTCGCCTGTCATGGCTGGAAGCTGACAAAACCCTCATGATTAGCGCACGCACAATGCAACTTCCTCAGCCTGGATTTGTGACCCCTATACTGTTCTTTGATTCATGGATGCATGCAATTGATTAAGGCTTCATTAATTAAGTTCATGGATGCATAATAACGAGTAAGTAGATAGGAGGACGATCACGTACGTACTTGCGGTTGCATGCACACGAGGGCGTCCCTCCTTGTTGGACGCTCGCAACTTGCTGTTTGGGCGCTGTCTCCCCAACCCCAGTGATTAGCGTCAACATCGGCGACCAACCATCGGCCGAGTTCGCCATGTGGAAGCTCAGACGTCGCCGTCACCACCACGGTACGACCGGCCATCATCGACGTCGCCGCGGGCATCGTCGATCGGTGAGCCCACTGCCGGCCGGCTGATGGAGATCGAAGCTGGTACACGTACTCGCACGAACAAGCTGTCAGAGTTCAGGTACTTTGTCTTCAGAATCTTCAGGTTGCTTACACGACTCAACTCTCTAGAGCTCAGTACTGGCTCGGCAGAGTTTCTGAGCTGGCGCAAACACTGACATGTTTGGAGCATCTCGCATGCGATGGAGGCTCTACTAGCTAATACGTACGTTCTTTAATTGTTGGTACTCTTACCGGCTGACTGATTTGATCGACATTCATATCCATCAAGTCGCGTGTCATTGTCTCAGCAGCTACCGTCTTGCGACGAAGACAACTCTACCGCACTCTCTGTCCATCTCAAACATTTGCATTCTGACAGTTTGTTCAATCGATCGATCGATCGAGTTTGATTTGTACAGCTTAACCTTCCTGCAGCCTGTCTGCTGTCTGAAAAGAGTAATTAATTGTTCGTCTAACTGCTGGTAATCTGCACATATCAGCGATCACTCTGCAACTTAACTCTGCATATATGCATTCCTGGCAAGATTGATTGGAGGGAGGAACGCATGCCATGCATGCAGCTTTCGCTTGGCTAGCTTAATCAGTTAGGTGCGTTTGGATGTCTGTTTGCTTGCTTGTTATCTCCTGCATCTGCTGGTGTCTGAAATCCTGCACTGTTGGTCCTGATTTGGGCATGGCCAAATTTGCGTGCGTTTTGTACACCTGCGCTCGAAGCTCAGGTACATCTCATGAGATGTACATGATTTGATCAGTTATGATAGCTAAATTGGAGAGACATAGTTCGTGCGTGAGTGGACATTACTGGGTCCAATTTGCTATATATTAGTATGGTCATTTGTAATAAGTGCCAGCATAATGTTGCAAGTTGGTTGAGTGCCCATACGAGCCTGTTGAACTATTGAAAGACAGGCGCACACAGGGATCGGAGGCGCTGCATGCTGAGTGCTGTGCTGACTTGCTGTATCACCACGCATATGCCAGTCAAGAAAATATCCAAGATGCGTCCGGATGTATGTTCACCTGATAGCTAGGGTTCTATGACATCTGTAGGGTGATCAAGCCTTTTTAAAAAAAACAATTAATATAGGCTTATGAACTCTTAACAAGCACAAATTACTCCTTCCTTAAGTGTCGTGCTAGAATATGTGCTATCAAACAATTCTACCTTTGACCAACAATATCTTTATGAATATGTAGTTAAACCGGTTGTATGAAAATAGCATGAGTAGATTTGTCTTAAAAAAAGAACTTCTATATATGGCATTAACGTAGCGACGCAAATCAAAGCTTGTCACGTGCTAATGGATGAGTCTTGTTGGCCGATTAATTAACAGAAAGATGCATGCATAAACAAGGGTTAGTGCCGGTCTTAAAATAAGCAAGGCAACGGATAGCATCAAGCCAAATGTGCGTACGTACTTGCATCAATAACTTTGAGCCTCTGCAAATTTCAACGGATGGTGGCAAAAGCTAGCCGTGGAGATGAAACGAGGAAGGAACGGTGGTTGTGGTGTTCTTCCTACATGCTATGCATTATACGTTTTTCCTTTTCTCCACACATATTGGCTCATCTTCGATAGTCTAAGCTCAAAGGATGACATAGGTGATCACCAAGTGCGGTTCTTAATTTATTTTTTTGTCCTGGAGATCGATCGACCAGACAATGTATTGTACATTTGTTGTGCACTTGAGTGATTGATCCACCTATCAAGGTTTAGGAAAGCAGATGCTGTGGTGCATTATGCTAATCTAGTTCTGAAAAGCCAAGTCTAGGATGATCGCGTCTACGAGGACATATCTAGTTCATCCCAATTTTGTGGTGCATCCTAGTCAAGCATATCCTTCAAAAGTTCAATTGATAATGTGAAGTATTTTAGGAGAAACAAAAAAAAAAGGAAAATTTCAGTGAATAGTAGCCTTTTATTTTTCCTTTTCTTTTTGGATTTCATTTTCAGCTGGATTTGTATATCTTTTTTCCTCCATGTGTAAATCGAATTTAGATTTGAAATTTTGTGGCATAATAGATTGATTCTGCGTCAATTTTCAAATGTTTTTGAAATTTTTTGTAACTATTTGCATCGTGTTTTAAAGAGGGTGTACAGAGATACACCAAAAGTTAAGATGCGCTAGATATGTTCTCTGGGTCAATATACGTTTTCTACACTTTTACTTAACATAAACTGAGCTCACTCTGTATTTGCCCCTGTTTAATAAACTGTCGGAAATACCTTATTTTTTCCTGTCACAGTATAGTAGCAGTATTACCCAAGTAATTAACCTGGCAGGAAAATCAAATGTTGAAGTAGGATCGAGGTGATTCCATGCACTACTAATTCATACATATCAAAGGGGTGATGAAGGGAAAGCATGGAGTCACTCTTAGGCCCCCTTCGTTTGAACAAAACGACTTACGGTTTATTTTTCACTATTCATAATTTCGTTTTTCTGAATTTTGGCTTTTTGAGTTTTTGCGGTTCTTTTTTTTGCCGTATTCGTTTGCGTTGTTTGTGATGGGTTAACATATTTTTTATATTTTTTATTTTTTAAAATTTAATTATGTTAAATAAGTCTTTGTCAACTACAGTGTTTTTTCAGTCAGCTACAGTGCTTTTCAGTCATAAGCCACCAAAAATAAGCCAAAATGATCACCACTTTAGGACGACTGACAGAACAATGTATACATATGCATCTTTATTTCCTCACCGCCTTTGTTTGGATGGATCGACTGGTCATAGATACAGTGGTCAGAGATACGTTTCCAGGGCAGGGAGAGATACGGATCATGGATCATGATCGAACCTGTCTGCAACAACACCAGTGGCTGCATCGAAAAGCGTCGCAAGCGTACGTGTCTCTCCCTGCATTGTTCTCCCTTTTCATACTGTAGAGCACTTGAATTATCGACGTACGATTTGATGCGAGACTTCTTCCATTTCCCACTACCGTTCCCGCTTGTCAAATGTCAACCCTTGGTTCAGCTGTTCCTTCCCCACTAGTCCACTACTAGAGCTGCTCAGAACTCTGCAGGTGTCTCGCACTTGCAGCGTATGTAGAACCTATTTTGACCTTGTCTCTGTCATCAGCTCATCGTGTCATGCAAATCGTAAAACAACCCATGCATCAACCAAATAAAAAACTGAAGTGAATTGTGCTGTTTTCACAGGGATATGGATATCATGAGCTCTCAGAGTAAGGCAGTTCGTCTCGACTTCAGCTTCTGACTTATTTTTCATCATTTATAAATTTCGTGATTCGACGCTTAGAGACTACAGCGTAAATCAAGCCTGCAAACCAAACCAATATCCAAAGGTTTCAGACCTTCAGTTTTGCCTATGTAAACTCCTTCTGAAAAGGAACCTATGCAAAACCTAACATAGCAGATCAATTACTAGTGCTCGACAAACTCTCTCAGGAAAAAAAAAACAGGGAGGTGGAGGTCCCCTAGCCGAGCAGTACGTACTATACGTATTAACGTATCCATCACCACATCCGATACATCATTAGATTCATTATTACTGTGGATTAGTCGCATGAATTGAGACCCGTTTCTTTAGAAATTTCAAATATTTAGTACTATATTTCCTAACTAAATGGAGAGAAATCAATTTAAAAAATAGAGTTATTATCACTTCTTAAAATTAACATACTATACATGTCATGCTAACGACATGAGAAAAACTTTGTCTAAACACGCATGGGCGTATTAGATTCACTACTGAAACCACCACCAGTATAGTGTGCACATAGCTGAGTACGGTGAAAACACGGAGACAGATGGTCCGGGCCCCCACGCTGCCCCGGCAAGCCCACGGGCGCCGGGCGCCCACCCGGCCCTCGCCCGATCGTACGTCTCCACCCCACCACCGCGGCATCACCACCAACCATTACCTCACGACCGTCTCCCCTATATATACCCTTCTCCTCGTCATCACCAACCACCAAGCCATCGATCTAACTCACTCAACACTCGCAAAGATTTATTGATCCAGCTTGCTGCTATGGCGATCAAGAAGGGAGGCGCGGCGGGGCTGAAGCAGATTCTGAAGCGGTGCTCGAGCCTGGGGCGGCGTCAGCAGATTGGAGGAGTGGAGGAGGAGGAGGAGGTGGAGGAGACGGCCGGGCTGCCGTCGGACGTGCCGAGGGGCCACTTCGCGGTATACGTCGGGGAGCGGCGGCGGCGGTTCGTCGTGCCCATCGCGCTGCTCGACAGGCCCGAGTTCCGCTCCCTGCTCCGCCGCGCTGAGGAGGAGTTCGGCTTCGGCGGCGCCGGCGCCGGTGGCCTACTCGTGCTCCCCTGCGAGGAGGTCGCCTTCCGCTCCCTCACCTCCTCCCTGGCCTGCACCGCCCGGTGAACCACGCCGCCCGGCGCACGTACACTATTAAGCATACACGTCCGTCCATGTCGCTATTTGTTCCATTCATTGATTTGGCCTAGCTTAGCTTGCTAGTAGCACCATGGCTACCTAGCTAATTAATGGTGTGTGCAAATATGGAAATGGAGGTCGATTCGGAGTGGTGCATGCGCGGATTAGCGCGCGCCCTTGGAGTGAGTGTGCATCTGGAGAAGAAGAAGATCGAACGAGAGAGAGAGAGAGAGAGAGAGAGAGAGAGAGAGAGAGAGAGAGAGAGAGGCAAGGAGAAGAAGATTTAGAGCTAGCTTAGCCAGTAACAGGCCATTGTTGCGTGTACGTTGTTTGTGATGTGTTCGACTCCTCAGCCTTCTCTGTAGCTAGATACTCAATGGAGAGGTTAGGGGAGATGAACCGTCATTAATTTTTTCTCTGTACATGCGAAGATATTGGCCGGCTAATTAAGCAAAGCTAGCTAGCAACCGAGATACTACTACAGATGTGTTCCTCGATCTCCTTATTCCTTTGAGAAATAATAATGGTGATGTGCTTCAAAAGTTTTCAGAGTACGTGGCACGTACGTTTTCAAAAGTTTTTTTATACGGTGTAGTTACCTCTATGTTGTATCTTGTAAAATAGAAAGTATCTCATGCAATAAACAGAAGCCGTTGTTATATTGGTGATAAATCGTTGTCGTATCGCCGTGGCGCCTCGGCGGTGATATATGGTAAGGCGTTGTCGGTGGACGTCATAGAAGGAATGGGGGTTTGGGAAGCTGAGAAGAGGTCTCCGCCACCGCTAGAAAAAGTGAGGAGAGAGTTGTCACCGCCAGATCTACCGTTGCTGTCACCGGATTTGCCGTCGCCTCTACCGGATCTGCCGTCTTCGTCGTCGCCGCTGCCGGATCCACTATTTCCGCCAGATCGGGTTTCCTCCGCGGCTCTACCAGCTCTGGTCTCTGCCACGGTGCGGCCTCCTGCTTTGCTGGGCGGCGAGTCTTCTCCGGCGCCTCCTTTGCGGCTCTGTCGGCTCCAGTCTCCGCTGTAGCGCAGCCTCCACTCTTCCAGTCCGCCGTCGCCTCCTGCTTCGCTGGCCGGCTCTCCGCCGCCTCCTCCGGTCTGCCGGCTGTCGCTTGGGGGTGGAGGAGAGTGGCGACGGGAAGGGGGAGCGGCCGCCAGCGAGCTGGTTTGGCCTCTTCGGCGCCGGAAGTGGAGGAGATGGGGAAGCAGAGAGGGAGAGAATGAAAGAAGCAATTGGCAATGGGGGGCAAAGAGAAATGCTAAGCTTAAGAAATGTTGGCGGCGGCTAGGATTTTGATGGATTTTGGAATTTTGCGATTTAGCTCTCTCAATTTTCTGAAATTGCAATAAAGTCCTTCTCTTTTTGTATTTTTTCTGTTTGGGACCTCCGAAAGTCCGATATTGTTGTGTGTATGGCATCATCACGCCGCACGCCATAAACGATATTGTTGTGTGGAGGTGGTGAGTCGCCACGTCTCGCCACACCGTCTTAATAACCATGCGTGTAGTATATAAATATATAAGACCATCTAGGTGATATGTACAGTTTTTAAACATACTTCTTTTTATATATGAATATAAAGATATTAGCAAAATATGCCTAAAACTATGTGCTCCATTGCCAATTTTTCACATGGTTAACATTGGAGTATCTTAGAATTAGTATATGAGTATACATAAGATGATAAATGACTATATTAAATTTATTTAGATGATATATCATTCGTAGGAGTAGTTACACATAGGCGTAGAATATATTTTTCTTATACAGGAAAATGATTATATATTTCGTTTGTGTTTTTCAGTAATCTGCAGCTTTCCGGCTTAATTGCCGGCCGTCGTGCGTAAGGATAGGAGAACGTGGGGGTATTAATTGAGATATATATGCAGTGTCTGTCCAAATTTTTTGGCCGTTTTGGCGATTGTCGTGTGCTTGTTGTACTGACCACGATAGGCAGCAGCTGGTCGTTGTTATAACTCTGCAGAGTACGTCGACTCTCTTTATGTTAGTCACATTTTCCCCGTTGTCTTTGGGTTGTCTCTGTGTGTATCTACACGTTAAAATAACAATTCACACTAGTCATCTTTTATTTTTTTTAAACATTTCTAACTTGAGTTGACTCCCTGTAGATATGCCGTCTAGTAATAAACCAACACATGCTATATGTCGTAATTCTATGGAGGTTTTATAATTCTTAAAAAGTTACTAGGAGTTGTTACTTAATACCTTGTCACTAAATTACATATAAATTTTTAGATAAAAAAGATATCAAAAGTTTATGTGTATTTTGGGGGCGAGGTACCCAGGAACCAGCGCTAGCTCGAGCGCCCCCGCAGTCTCATTCGTCGTCAGCTCGGCACGGCGCAAATCCATCGATCCCATGGTGATCATGATCCCAACCACATCCACATGCGCGGTCGATCGAACGCGTGGTGGCTGGATGCCGTGCCGGCCCGGGCGGCGCCACCACCGCCTGCGCCACTGCGCGCGCCCGGGCACTCTCTCCAGCCCCGCCTGCACGCGTTGCCTTGCCCCCACTCGCTACCGGTAGTCTACTGCACTGCACGTGTGTGTCGGTGCGCGCGCGTGTCTGTACACATGATTGTAATCAGCATGCAAGTATGGGCACCAGTACGCGCATCGGAGGCGTAGTGTGTGCATGTTGCAGCCTTGCAGGAGCCATTTATTTCTGATCAGTGATTACAATATGTCCGGTTGGGAGATATTTCTCCAGGAAACATGCCTGCGCGTACTAGTGTTTGCTCAAGATATTGTTGTAATTAATTATTGTAATGTTTCTAGAATAGTTATTCGATTATGTGAAAGGCTGCATTCTAGTTGGGTTGTTTACTAGAATATTCAGGTTAAACGGTCTAACCGTTTTGTTTAAACGGTTTGACCAGCAGGCTTCGATCATGAACACTAGTTGGAGGTGTGGACCATGATCGGTAGTTGATGGACCATATGAGTTGGTCCAGGTTAAGATTGTGATGAACTATTGCAATGTTTGTAGAGTGGTCGATTAGTTCTGCATAGATTGCTCTCTGTCAGGATTGGTTGGGCAGAAATTGAGGCTTTGGGATTTAAATCATGGATTTATGTAGGTTGACCTGAGTCGTTGGGTTAAGATTGTATGATGTATGTCTTGGCTAATATAGGTCAAGTTGTGAAGAACTTGTGCCTGAAAAACGAATTATTTACCTTTGAATATGCAGGATCACTTGGAGTCAACTGTGGTCAACGCGCGGTGATCGGGGCTAGGCTCATGGATGAGTTGAGGCTCATAACGTCAAGGATGCCGGGTGAGACGGTGAGCTCAATCATAGCATGAGAAAGGCGAAAATGTTGAAGGCGAGTTCGAACAGCGGGATGACACCAGGTGGCTTGCACGGGTAAGTGAGTTGTGGTTCGATGGAACTGGGATGAGAGAGACTTGGAGGCACGTAGCAAGCTAATGGTGTACCCACACGTGGCAAGCATGACGATAGCTTGTAAAGGAATGTGATGACAAGTCAACAAATGGTATTTTGGTACTTTGACCAAAATATCGAAAACCATCTTGGTTTAAAACCGCGGCGTATGAACGATGCGCTAGAGAGTGGTTTATGTTAAGATGGTGCTGGCAGATCAAGGCTAAGAATTTAGCGGATGCACATTTATACGCTTTAAAAACGTGCATAAGTAGACTTGAGTGAGTAAAACCCATGTGTGTGGGGTTAACAGGTTTTTCCCATTGTAATAGTAGATATGATCTATTTTAGAGAGTAGGTGACTGGTTGCTCATCTATAAAAGGGGTGGGATAGAGACATGTAGAGTTAATCATTCCACATCTCTCTTTTATATTTTCTTGTTTAGAGTTAGAGTTTTGATAGTGAAGCACATGTCCTCTAAAATAGAGTAGTTGTAAACTCAATCCTCTCAAGTGAGCTGTAAACCGTTTATTCAGAAAAAACCGTAAATCGAAATGAACCCATACGGTATCTTTTTACTAACGTACACATCACACGCTGTGCATGCACATGCCTCATTTGTACCTGAGTAGTTGCACGGTACGCGCACGCAGTAGTCAACGATCACACGCGTCTTGCTCGACAAGGCGCTAGCTTAGGTGGTGTTTAGTTCGGCTTATTTTTGGTGGCTTATGGCTGTAAACACTGTAGCTGACAGAGGCTTATTCAATATAATTAAATTTAAAAAAATTGAAAAATATAAAAAATTTGTTAGTCCATCACAGACAACGCAAACGAATACGGGAAAAAAAGAACCAACAAAAAAGCTAAAAAAACCAAAAATTCAGAAAAAGATGAAATTATAAATAGTGCAAAAATAAGCCAGAAGCCAGAAGCTGAGCTTGGTTATCTGAAGTCCAAGATCAATACTGTAGCAGTCCGTGCAAAGGTCGGGCCGTTGTTGACCTATATAAATTTGTTGGTAGCCTGGCAATTCGATTAAATGGACCTTCAATTGGAACAGCGAGATAAAAGGATAACCCAGTCAACTCCAGTACGAAGAAGCATACCTACAAATGTCGCATCTCAGTGAATTCAGTAAAGCGCCGATCAACCATGGCACAGAGAGAGAGAGAGAGAGAGAGAGGAGAGAGGAGAGACAGAGAGATGGTGAGGCATTGCAAAGCAAAGCAACCATTGCAAAGCATATCTTTTTCACACAGAAGCAAAGCAAGCATTGCTAAGCTAGCACTAGCACTCAGCCACTGCAG